>JACXGJ010005170.1:0-40466 GCA_016801105.1 Esox niger
CACACACACACACACACACACACACACACACACACACACACACACACACACACACACACACACACACACACACACACACACACACACACACACACACACACAGTCCTCATGAGTCCAATTTCTTCTGGTTTTACTATACTCATGGGGACATTAGTTCCTCATGAGTATAGTTAGACCTAAAAACACAGTCTTACAGCTGTATAGCAGTATATAGGTTTGAGTTCTCACACTCTCCTAGAAGTTTGCCTTTACTGAAGACAGTTGTCATACTGTCCCATGAGGAACAGAAATGTGATGCTGATGAACACACTCCACAGGAGTAATATCATTCCATTATCTGTTAAATTCCAACACAGACACACATCTCACTTAGAGGTACTGATCAGGTGATTACCTGAACCAAATCTTGTTTACCGAGGAAAAGTATAAAAACCACTGCTGTGGTCATCACTATCCTTGCAAAAAGGACCAGCTGGATGTCGAAAACAGCACAAGAAGTACCTCAAAGGGAATTTGAATAAAATTAAATAACTGTTCAGCATGACAAGAGAGTTGAAAAGCTTTCAGTGTGAAAAAGAAGGGTTACATTCTTGCTTTACTGGCTGAGGGATACAGTGAGCGTCAGGTTGCTTCCATTCTGAAAATGTCAAAGACTGCGATTCATTAGAACAAGATCAAACAACAGACATTGGGGACAACAACGCTAGACTGGCAGAGGGCAAAAATGACTGAATGATTGCCCACTGACCGAGAAGACAGTCAACTCATTCGAATGTCACTCAACAACCCCACTGAAAACCTCTGGAATATGATCAAGAGGAAGATGGATGATCACAAGCCATCAAACAAAATCGAGCTACTAGAATTTTTTTGCCAGGAGGCATCAAGTCACCCAACAGCAATGTGACAGACTGGTGGAGAGCATGCCAAGACGCATGGAAGCTGTGATAACCAAATATTGATTTCTGAACTCTTCCTAAGTTAAAACATTAGTATTTTGATGTTGAAAAATGAATATGAATTTGTTTTCTTTGTATTATTTTATTTGTGAAAACAATGCATTTTGGGGGGGTTATTTTGACCAGTTGTTATTTTCCACAAATAAATATCAAATAAATATGTTTCTTTGGAATTTGGGAGTAATGTTGTCAGTAGTTTATAGAACAAAACACATTTTATTTTCTCAAACACTTAACTATGAAAAATAAAACTACAGAAACTGAAATTTGCAGTGGTCTCAATTTTTTCAGGGCTGTAAATATGATGGTTATGGATGAATAATAGGTTACTTAGCAGATAAAGCATATAATCGGATGACAATAAGCATCTTTCAGAGCTTGTCAGTGAATTCAAAAACAGGTCAAATTTGACCCACGAACACACAATAGGAGGGTTAAACAGCAAAAGACAAGCAACCATAAAATGACAAGAATTGTGTAGAACATCACTAAATAACTCACATCACCAAATGACAACCCAAAAGTGAAGTGACTGAATGTTTCCTTCAACATCTAATATGAAGCCCTACCATCAGACCAGCAGTTATTGACTTTGATTCCAAATAACAGTCTCCATCTGGTGGCATTAATGCAACAGTGCTTCACATGCCCACTTGGCAAAACAAAACATTCAAAATGAATTGTCTTTTAACTGATCAATCATTAAAGCAAGAACCAATAAGCCTGACTCACACATCCAAGCCATTTCCCCACAACCAGCACCTGGCCAATAAGCTAACGAACTATATCAAAGCGATCTTCCATCTCTAGCCCTCATGGGAACACACCCAGTGTTCCAGGTCTGAATAAGTCACTGATTAGGAGAGGATGAAAATCAGACCAGATTGAGTCCTGTAGGACTGGAGATAATAGCTCTGCATGATTCTATCCTATAACCTATTAGTATTAAGTCAGACAATTTAATCCATCTTTGGATTCATGCATATCTTAATCACCTTGAGAACATGTGTAGACTTCACTTAGACTGCGGACTGTTGGATGACAAAATCACATAGCTTTTAGTATTTTTACATCTGGCAGTCAATGATCCACTGTGATACTATTGCTCTAATTGTGAAGACCAACAGCATCTTGTGTCATGTAGATGTGAAGCTGTTTAATGCAGACCAGCTTATAAGTATAAGCTTGACTTATGGCTCATATTTGGAAACTATAACACGGCTACCAACTAACATGATAGTTTGACAGACACATGATAGAATACTGCAACACTGTTGCAAAAAGCTGAGACGAAAATACAACTGAGTTATCAGAACATAGAATCACATGAAGTATAACTATTATATTCCTGGTAGAGAAATGTCAGTAAGATGGCGCTGAAATAAAATAAAAAACGGGGAAGTCGCCATATTGTAAACAGAAGCACACCAGCAAAGAGCAGCCTCGACTCCATTTTTAGCCAGCATTTCCCAGCGCTCACTGTCTGAGCGGGTGATAGACGATGCTTTAAACTATGCAGACCGAGAGGCGGGGGGGGGGGTTGGCTGTGGTGGCAACAATTTAGCGGCAACCATTTTTTTTTAACTATGTCCTGGTTCTTATGGTTCTCAAGTACTTTCCCACGTAGTACTACATAAATATTTCGCACAATGTTGGAACGTTTTCCCTGTGTGATATTTTGCATATTCAAGCCGGCGACTAAATAGGACAGTCTTAGAATCATACAAATTAATCATGACGCTTTGTGTTATGTATCAAATAAGTGCGACAAAAATGTTACCATGCAATAATTCGATTTTAGCAAGAAAATTATGTACATGGCAGACAATCTAGTGGAATAGCAGCACGCGTTTTTTTTAAACATACCAGCATTGTAGATGGAACGCGGCTGGACAATGGTCACAACACAGAAGATCCCCTCCCTCATGACAACTATCACAGGTGTCGTGGTTGGTGGCCCTCCCGCTTCTCCGAACGTCCCTTTCACTCCTCCGACTCCTCTTTTCACCATCTGACTTGGGGGGTGCGAGCAGTGTTTGAATTTGCTGTAAAAAAAAGTTGAAAATGACTGAGAAATCTAGAGCCCCCTTGAACTCTATACTGACCGTTTTCCTTTTTTACATGGTTGCTACAAACCTACCGAATTATGATACAGCAAGCTACTGTCAGTATTTAATAAAAACAGACTCGTTTCAGAAACTATTTAGTGTTGCTGGAAGCAAAGGTCTACCAAAGTAAGTCATAACTGCAGCACTGCCAGCAGTGATCAAAACTTAGGGTGGCAACTATAAATGTTAGCGTATTTAGTGTAAGAAACCAGCACAATCCGCTAGGTTTTCTATTTAGACTAGCTAAATTGCTAGGTATACGAATAAGGTATAGTTCAACAACGTTATTCTGGAGATTGCTTTTAAGATTGTCTCAACTTACTATGAATAACCACGCATCGTTGTAACTATATAATCACATTCTCAACATACAGCTAATTACAGTAAATTGCTAGCTAGCTAACGACGCTAGTCATTGTCTTTCATATTGAATGACAACGTCAACTAGCTAACTAACCATGTTGAGTTGCTATCACACTTCGAGGGTTTCCTGTAAAATGACATTGCCAAAGTTATTTGGTGCCATGTCTCACCTCCATTAAACCCCCAGAGGTATCCAAATCGTACACAATCGTTGGTGTCTCCATTTTGTCCCACATTCACCCAGGCAGCAGTCGACGACTTGCAGAGTGAAGAATCCTATTTGGAACCAGCAAGCTACAGTTGCGGTTGTTCACACATAATAACAGTGGTTTCGTCAAAACAAACGTTTCATCCAACGATTGCCTTTCCCTATCTACCGTTAAATATTTTAATACGGGAATAAGGTACAGTAACCAGGCAAGGTTAGCGCAGCAATCTCGTTAAGAAAACTAATAGCACTGCTAGTTACACTGTAGCAGCTGTATTTGAACGTGATATAGCTAACGTAGGCACACTCAGTCACGCTAGCTAGGTACTGTATTTGTACATTGATATCTATTTAGCTAACGTGTAGTTAGCCAACTATGCCAGTCTGGCAATAATATCAATAATGTTATAAGTTCCTCACAAACCTCAACGTAAATACAATTGCTCTTGTTGTCAGGATGCTGAACAACTATGAATGTGTCTGTGAGGCCTAGCCATGGTTATTGTGTCTGATCCTACTGCAGCTAGCTAAGACGCTTGAAAATCCTGCAAAACCGTTCCCTTCCATTGCATTGTCAAGAGTCAGAATCCACAAATCATGCAAAATGCCCGCGACCGTCAAGTATTCTTGCCAACCAGGATTAGCAAAAACGGTGTTGTTATTTTTCCAACAATGCAAGATCCTCAAGAAAGATGTTTTTGTCCTGAAAAATCCACTGTATCAACGCTCGCTGTTAAACAAGAATCTCTCCACTGAGTTTGCGCGGATACATTATAGAATAGAGGAGGTATAAAAATCATTGGTCAATTATGGATTGAACGTATGCATGGTTCCCGCCCAGTAGACGGACAACCAATCGCTTTCCGGGTGTCAAGCTGCGTCACGCAGTTGCTAAGCTAATCGTCACGACATCCCTTGTAAAATGCCACGGTATGAGTCTAGAAACAAACACGTTCCTTCTAAAGTGTGCAATTTATTAATAAAAATAATATGCTGAATTAAGAGGAACAACTTGCATTTCTTAGATTTTGGTTAATATTTTTATTGTATTCCTTCTTGTATACATAAACTATGTTGATGATGAGTTTTCTGCTAGCACCAAATTGACTCCCATTCACCCCTTGAAATGAGCGTCCCCCTTCTCCCAGAATCAACCATGGTGCACCGCGCGGTCCATTGACAACGTAACCACTAGGAGGAATTGGAATTCCAGTAGTGCTTCCAATCTTCCCAAAAGCGTTTCTGGTTGGCGCAACCGCAAATTTAATTTACGTTTGACCCGGTTTGACCATGCGCGGAGATGGCTGAATTGAACGCATTGACCTTTTCACAAATTCAGACCAGATCAATTATAGAAAGAACGAGATATAAACCCCTTTGGCCAATAAATGGATTAACGTATAACCAGAGGCGTTGCTAGGATCACAATATATTCGAGGTTTATCCCCCCGCCATCACCGGACGGAAAGTGAAGTGTTTTAAATGTATCTGAGGAACATTTCAATGTAAATGCTAGCGGCCTTGTCATAATGCGCTATCGGAATTAATTATTAATAGATCAGGGCAATTGCTGAGTCAGTTTGAGATCCGCGGCAATTCCAAGACGCCCTGCGTATAACCATATCTGCATCACGTTTAGGTTGTCCTGGTGCGTCTCGTTGCCATGAAACAACTTACTGGCAACATAACCAATAGGGCAGTGACCAAAACAATGGTTACGCAGAAAACGTTTCTAAGTACATGGCATAAACACGTAATCAAATTTAACATGTCACACAGCACTGGGCATACACTGTGAAATCAAACGCAAGCCTGCGAGGTATCTACAGGTGTCCACGATTCGGGGTTGGAACAGAAGCCTTTCTAGGATGAAGGGGCTTAGCCCAAAGACAGTAGGGTTGTTCTTAGGGCATCGACGACCAGCAGAAAGGAAAAAACAATTTCAACAGATGAGAATGAACGATTTTGGTATACTTTTACATAAACATTGAAAGAGATTTTTGAGGTTTTTTATTTATTAACATTTTGACAACTCCACGGTGTATTGTTTCATAACAAATGCATTACAGTTTTGCCTGACAGAATAAAAACTATTTTATGTTTAAATGTTTTCTGGACTAGATAACTAATTTACCATCTTCCCATGTCCCACCCAATAATGATTGACATACAGGTATCTGAGGTGAATGAAAAGTTGACTTGACCTTCAAGCGAAATGTGTGCTAGTACTCTTTTTATTGATCTTTACTGTTTATGCTTAGGGTAACTTCAAAATTATTTTAATCAAAGATGCCCCCAAATATACAGAAAAAAATATTTATTGGAGGTTGGCAGGGAAAGATAATTGTCAGTTTGCACATTGTATCTTCTTTTTCTTTGTCAACACCAGGCCTTCTTCAAAGATAGTACCCTTTCTCCCCCCCAATAAGCGACACCTTCCATCTCTTCCACATGATCATCTGTCGTGGAAAATCAACCACTCTTTACTAACAACAAATGCACAACTCAGGACTTTGTGAATCCAATAGACTTTAATGAAAATCATACAATAATGACAGACATTACAGCCAGGTCCTTCTGCAGATACACCCCTAATGTTCTAAGTCCGGACCATGGCTTTTATACAGAACTTTCACACACTACGCCATCTGACTTTGTCTGGTTGGCAACCCCTCTGAGTGGGGTGCGCTTCTTATCTTCTACCTCCCCGAATGCTCGTAATTTGCAACAGTAATTCACATCCTCCTTATGGTTCATACTTGGGTCATGTCCATCATTGTCCACAAAGTAAGTGTTACGTTAAGCTCATGGGCCACACTCAGGTCATCTCTTATCACAGAGTACACTTTATGACCAGCTCATGGGCCACACTCTGGACGCCCCAACAGTGGATACAAAGGCAGTAAACTTTAGAAATGCCCCTCTCTGGGCTCAAGGTAATTGCCCGCTCATGACTATCTCTCAGCATAAGACACATATATTATGATGAACATAAACATTATCTGTATGTGTAATTCGTCCTAGCTCAGAAGTCATTTACCGTGAGTGTGGATTCCACGTTAATATGTTTCTAATAAAACTACATGATTATACATTGCCACTTAATATTTTCATAAGTATAAGGTTATTTATGCATTTTCTAGCAATATCCCCCACACATCTTGCCTCAAACAAGTAATAAAAGATGGCACAAGTGAAATCTCTCTGTCATTTCCTGGTTGCTATCATTCTACACAGTTCACTAAATGTCTGTTTATTTTAGAAAATGCACTGAATGGTGTGTAGGGGGTCATTGTTTGATGTTGTTGTAATTCAACTAACGTCCACAAGGTGGGAGCAAATCTGGGATATTGCCTTCATATATTTCCATAAACCTACTTAATGCCAAAACAATCAGCTAAATCCTTTTTTTCTCTAAATCAACTAACATAATTATCTCAACTGCAGATATTTGCTTGAAATTATAATTACTTATACTGAACAAGAATATTAATATGTAAACCACTCCTCTTCCGTGGCTGGGTGGATATTGTTGGTATCTGGATCACCCTGCCATATGTATAGATCTGGGTCAAAATCCTGGTGAGGATGATTAGCACGCACATGAACTTCCCTGAGATGGTTTCTGACAGATTGTGCAAACCCACAGTTTCATTAGTTGGCTGGTTGGACCTACATTTTTTCTTAAATTCTTTAGAACAAAGTTGGAGACCGTGTAAGGCAGAGAAATGAACATTAAAATGAAATCAACTCCTGTGGTGTTGGAAAATCCTGCGGTCAGCATGCCAATGACACTCCCTGAATCTTCTGTGGAATTGTGTTGTGTGAGCAAACTTCATGTTTTAGATGGTGCCCAACAAAAATAATTTAACAGTCTTGCTATTTAATCAGCTTTTTGATATGCCACATCTGTCAGGTTAATGGATTGTCAATCAATTTGGCATTCTCCCAAGTAAAGTTTGCTGGATAGTTAGGAATTATTTTAGCAGTGCCACTGTGAACATGTGATATTGCACTGCACATATTGCTGTGTTCTATGAAATCTGCCACAATACCAGTAGATAACCTTTCTGTATATTGTCCATGAAAATATTTCCGTGTCTGCTTTGGCCTGCAGTGAAAGACAGGTTGGAAACCCCTGGTGAATATTCCTATGTTGTCAACAAAAGTCTGTTCTCTATGCTTTCTGCGTATGGCTCCACTTCTTGAAATTGTATGATCAATCATGTTTATGATGTAATTCACATACACATGCATTAGACAATATGAATGTTACAAATGAGATGGTATGTCATCGGGGAATCCTTGCGACACTATGTCTAACTACACAAGGGTGGCAATGTCCTGAGCGGATGTTTTGTTTTTAAAGGGACACATATGCTCAGACTTGGGAGCTCCAACCGAGGCGTGCAAACAAAGACAGTTTATGAGAACAACACATATTTTCTCAACGTACTTTCCATGGCGCTAAGAGGCTGAGGCGCAGCAAGGCTCGAACATTACGGCGATCATTATCTAGGAGACATTTTCTAGGCACACAGATGATCCCACATAAAAATGCCCTGAGCAAATGCAACACAACTGTAACATGGCAGAGCCGTATGTGGGCCGGATATTTGTGTGACAACGATCTAAAACCAGTGCAGCATGTTCACTCCTCATTCCACACAATGCCCTCTCTACCCCGTGATTGGTCAGCTTCCGACACTCAACAGCATCTACATTCTTTGAGTGGAATGCTTCCGATTGAGCCTGCAGAGCCGACACACCACAGGGAGTCGATAGAGCGCTACACAACAAGGCAACCTTTGTCCATTCGGGAGCCGTGTCTTCTGATTTTGATAATTATTACACGCTTAAAACTGCTAGGGTGTACGGATCATGTTCAGTTGTGACAGACGTCAATTCTGTCCGTATCCCTGATTGGTGCTTTGTCAGTGGATGTCATGCTTGATGTGTCCATATCCGAAAATGTCCTTGCACTTTCACAGACAAAAGGTTCAGCAAGTGCAAAGTTTGACCAAGAAAAACATTCATGACGTGTAGTGAATGTATATACTACCCCCTTTTTATCAAAATGATTGTAATGATATGGACATGCATAAAAACTGTTACTTTAAAACAGCCAAAAACAGTTCAGTAAATGTGAATGCATACCCATTAAGTTTATAGAAAAAAATCACTTGTTGTTCATCATTTAAACTTGAACTTTAACATATATATGTAGCCCTCAGCTGGCCAAAATAAACGGTTTCTGGAAGAGCCATTGGTCTGTAGAGATACATTTATTTCTTCTATAATTTGATTTATAATTCTTTTACAGAAAATAATCCCACTGGTGTCATCACTAATTGCTCAGATGAATCAAAAATGTTAATATGTGAAATTGCACAACCTGCTAGACTTGGTATGACTTGATGGTAGGAGAAAAACAACACAAGATGCCAAACATATTCTCATCCGTCTTTGTGACTTCAAAAATACACAACTGCAATGGTTCTCTGCAGGAGTCTTGACTAGATCCAAAAATTTGACATTACTGAAGTGCTGAATTCTAAAGGCTTGTGTTGTTTTGAATGTTAGACACTAATACGGTCACAAGATTCAGGCCTCTAATTCTTCCTAGATTTTCTAAAACACCTGGTTGACACAACATTTTGTAGAGGTCCACTCTATCTATTTTTGTACTCCCAGGAGTTTATGCAATGGGATTAAACTCTGAGGGCTACAGACTCCACAGCCTTGTCACAGGGTAGTTTGTGGTCTGCTGATGTTTATTTGGTGGTTTGGAGGCCTACTTTGCTGGTGGGTATATTTCATTAAACGTCACAATGCATATTGCAATACATTTTACTTATGAAAGCAGCATTAAGCAACACGGTTTTATTAGCATTCAGGCACTACTCAGAAATAGGAATCATAAAAATCTAACTCATTTGTTGAACACAGCACATATACGGAGCCTTTGGAAATAATTTTGACCCCTTAGTTTCTTTACGTGTTGTTGTGTTGTAAATTGAATTTATAATTGATTGCATTTTCTCTCATCAACCTACACACAACACTACATAATGTTTTTATAAATTTATAAAAAAAAAGATTAAAAAATCACTTTTGCCCCATTTAGACTCTTTATTCAGTACTGTGAGGAAGCATCCTGGGTAGTGATGACAGCTTGAGTTTTCTTGGGTATGGCTCCACCAGCATTGCTAACCTGGATTTTGTCTTCCTTATAGATCATCCCAAACTCTGTCAGATTGCATTGGGATTGTTAGTGAAATGCAATCTTCATATCTTCCCACAGATGATAAATCGGGCTCAAGTCTGGTTTTGCTGGGCCATTCTAGGACATTCACAGACTTCTCCTGAAGCCTCTTCAGCATTGTCTTGATCATGTGTCTCTGGTTGTTGTCATGCTGAAAGATACATCTTTGTCCCAGTCTGAAGTCTTGTGTGCTTTCCATTCAGTTATCTTCAAGTACCTCTGTATATTGCTCTGTCCATGATTCCCTCAACCCCAATTTGTCTTCCAGTCCCTGAGGCTGAGAAACACCCCTGCAACACCATGCTCCCACATCATGCTTCACTGTAGGCACGGCGTAACCTTCCAATCAGGCCTAGTGCTTGGTGAAATCAGACCCAATAGTCAGATTTTGATCATCCAATCAGACCAGAGGATCTCATTATTCATGCTCTTAGAGTTCCGTCATATGCCTTTTACTCAGGAGTGGCTTCTGTCTGGGCAGTCTACCACAACTACATGACTGGTGGTGTGCTGCAGATATGGTTGTCCTTCTGGCAGGCTGTCCTATCTCTGCGGTTAACTTTGAAGCTCTTTTATTGACCACTGTTCTTTGCCACCTCCGTGACCAAAGACGGAATTCACAAGAGGTGGACTCCAATCATGTTCTGGAGACATGTCAAGGATGCATCTCAGCTCAGTTTGGAGCATCATGTTAAAGGGTTTGAATACTTATGTACATTAGATACATACATATGTTCTTTTATTCAATACGTTTGCACACATTCATTAAAACATCTGAACGCTTTTTCAAAGATCCTTGGAACTCGCCTGTAAATGTGACATGGTCAGACCTCTTTCTGGTTGCATTACTTTAGGTGTCCAGAAGATGGCGGTGGTGCTTCATGATAATACACAGCGGTATCCACTGTTTCTGCTCCAGTATTTCCCCATTGATGTTAGTTTAACATGTCTGCTTATCAGAAAATGATATTATTTAGTCATAAGGTTGTCTGTATTTCACTTTAGTCCTGTAGATCTCTCAATTTTTGTATTTATTTCATATAAAAAGCTGTATATAAAGTTCCTGGAGTCTATACAGTTTTGTCAAATCCACTTTCAGTTTAAATGTCCACCACTCTTAGAGTATCCCACAGATCTCTCTGCATCTTCATTTGATGGGAAAGTTTGAGCTGCCTTTATTTGAATGTCATTTTGACATTGTTGTGATGTTGAAACTGCTGACAGTTGTTACATGTAATTTGAGTGTTTGCTGATTGGTGATTGAAATTAAAAGCTTCCCTAACAAATCAATCAATCAAAAATGTTTTATTAGTAACATGCTTTGTTTTAAATTAAATACTGTGAAATGCTAACTAAATGTTTACCCATGCAAAAGAGACACTGGTCTCAATGTGTTATCCCTGATTATATAGTAGTTAAATATGACCTCACACTAGATTGCACATGTCAATACTCTAAGATAAAGCTTGTGGTGAAGATGAACGTGAACGTTAAGGGAACAATATAAGCATGTATGTGATTTTAGTCATCGTGAGTAAAGTAAAAAATGTGTGTGTATTCTCTCCTCACTGAGCAAAGGATGTTGAGAAGATGTCTTTCCGCTTCAAAAGACATTGGGTAGTCACTGCTGATACTGAAGGAAGTCTTCTCTAGCCCTTGTGTCGGTTCAGAGCCTCTCTGCCGATGCTCTGTTTCTACAGAAAATACCTCTGATTCGGATGTAATTCTTCTACATGGCAGCACGACACCTCTCCAACATGAGACTGATACACCATCAGATTCAATGTCCATTCATGTACACTTGACTTTGAATGATTTGGATGATTTATCAGTATGCTGTTATGAGGCCTTCTGCACCTTAAGTAAGGCCTTTGTAGCTAGAGCTCTGTGGTTTATTCAAATCATACTGACCTCTGTCCACTCCTGAAAGTGCCTACAAAGGGGACATGAGCATCAGAACTGGACCACAGAGCAAAGGAAGAAGGTGGCCTAGTCTGATTAATCACATTTCCTTTCACATCACGTAGATGGCCAGGTTCATGTTTGTCGCTTACCTGGAGAACACATGACACCAGAGTGCACTATGGGAAGGAGGAAAGCCGGCAGAGGAAATGTGATGTTTTGTGCAATGTTCTGATAGGAAACCTTGGGTCCTGCCATTCATGTGGATGTTTCTTTGACACGTACCGCCTATCTAAGCATTGTTGCAGACCATGTGCACCCTTTCATGGCAACGATATTCCCTGATGGCGTTGGCCTCTTTCAGCAGGAAAATGCGCCCTGCCACAAAGCAAAAATGGTTCAGAAATGGTTTGAGGAACACCAAGTTCAAGGTGTTGACTTGGCTTCCAAATTCCCCAGATCTCAATCCAATCGACCATCTATGGGATGTGCTGGACAAACAGGTCCGATCCATGGAGGCCCCACCTCACGACTTAAAGGATCTACTGGTAACATCTTGGTGTCAGATACCACAGCACACCTTCAGAGGTCTAGTGGAGTCCATGCCTTGATGAGTCAGGGCTGTTTTAGCAGCATAAGGAGGACCTACACAATATTAGGCAGGTGGTCAGAATGTTATGGCTGATCTGTGTATGTACATACATATACAGTGTATACAAGGCTGACAAGTTAAAGGAGAAACCAGTAAGGTGTTTGGCCACCATGAGCCGCCAGAAAGATTTGATGCACCTTGATAGATTTTTAACAGCTCTGTTGTATCATGCAGTACACCTGTATGAAAGCATCTGAATTCAGTGTTCCTCTGAACTTATTTATTCAGGCCTTTCCTTTCTGGAACAACTTACTCTGATATTTTATTATGGTTTTTCCTTTAATTTGTCACCTATCTGTATCTATCATTGGGTCAAATGTTTAACTTAGAAAAGAGTAAATAAGATTCAACATTCTAAATAATAACTTTATTGAGGATGGGTTTTGTTCATGAAGGTTTAACCAGTGTATATACAATGACTCAAAAATAGATTATAGTGTTTTCATCATTGTCATCACACTTATTTAAATGAATAAATATGATCATGTAATAATGTAAAGAAAAACATTTGCGATGCAGTCTCCTATAGCATTAGCTATACTATTATCAACGAAATGTCATAATTGTTTTATATTTCTATAATCCACAGCTGTGCTTCTTAAAACTCTGAGTACCTTTGTTTAAATCAAACAATCAATGGCACTAGAATTTGCATACACTAGAGTTTGCCAATCCAATATAATAATAAATACTTTTAATCGTCTCAATGGAGACAGTTGTGAACCATGAAAGCAAAACGTGTGTACAAATCTTTTCTTCCAATACTGATGCATATCTCTTTTTTATTACGCATCTGAAACCAACAACATAATCCCTCAAGTTGAACCAACGTCTTCAGCATTGCGTACGAAGGGCCTTAAATTTAAGGCACATTCAAAATTGTTTACCATAGGAGGTTGCATTAAAAAAGTGTTTTCAAGAATGCCATCTTTACAATTTGGAGCTATTGTACAAAAAAGTTTTTATGTGTCATCTGTCCATTGTGTTTAGAAGGTTTAAGAGGCCATTTAGTGTTAATAATATCCCACCCAAAATCACTTGAATAATCTAGTTCTCTTATGGTGTACCTCATCTGAAAAGAAAAATAAATATGCCCTAGAAGCTATGTGAAAAACATGTATTTACACATTTTCGATTACATACAAGCGCGGCATATCCTCTTCGCGAGGCTTCATATTGTACTGAAGTCTTTAGGGTTCGATCATCACAGGGTTAAAAACTGTACAAACACTGCTGCTAGACCATTGCTGTTGAAGCTCTAGAAAAATAATCATGTTTCCCAGTCTTTGCTGTGATGGCAGAGGTCCACTGAGGGATGGGCAGGGGTGTATTCTAACGGTTCGGACGAGAAGGCGGAGCAGTGTGAAGAGGGAGGGGGTCCAGGGAGGACGAGTGCAGCCAGATTTCCACAAGGCAAACAGGCATCAGACCTGTCCATGCTGAAACACGTGGGCTCCCTAAATAGAGACCTCATACTCTCGTGTATCCTGGCAAATGAGGACAGCGTTTTCTGAATTAGAGACAACCTTGCACACACAAAACAGCCATAGTTAGATGTAGTGAATATGTCGACAACACTGACCACAATGGCCAAACTGGCTGACGGATCTGCTTGTAGTGACTGAATGAAACTGCCTGTAGAGTATGAATCCGATTACGTATAAAATATATGTGGCTAATTGGATGAGGAATGTAAGATGACTCAAACTCTGTGAATAGTCAGCTTAAACTGTAAAAAATGTCTTTGATAGGTGGCATTTACTTTGGACTGAAGCTTAACTTACTTCTATATACCTTGTTTCATACTCATTGAGAAGCTCTGATTGGCTTATGGCCAGTCCAATAATCTACATATCTACAATGAGCTCACACAGTGTAATATGTTCATGCAGCAGAATCAAGCAATGGATTTGATGAAGACAAACAGACAGACATAGAAGAGGTTCTGTGAGCAGGCTGTACCCGAAGACTTGCAGAAGCAGGTGAGCTCACCTCAAAGTTCTTGCATCAGAGAAGAAAAGAAAAACAGATGGAGAAAGAAACAGGAAGACACAATCATTACTATACCAAAGCATGTGCATTAAAGCATGAGTAAAATGTTTTGCCTCTTTCAAATTCTACAAATACTCTTCAACCCATGTCAAAAAAGTATATCCCCATTTCAAAGAAGGTACATAAAAAAATCCTGGACTGTTTGAGTTTCAGGCATTGGATGTTCTCTTAAGAATCTGTTGGGCTATTGATGAGTGGCTGGAGTGGCTGGGGCATACATTTCAGATGGTACTTTCTGGCCACCCTTGAAAGTAAATGTAATAACCATAAACCTAAAAAAAATAGCTTCTTAACAATAACACGACTTCCCGAACAAGAACAGAAAAGTATTAGTTAGTCCAGAATGGTGTAAACTGGGAAGGATAGTATTGTGTCTAAAACGAGTATGAGGAGTTGCAACCTGATAATCTGACCGGCGAGAATGTTTCAATGGGGTATATCTCAGGCAATTGGATCTGTTTTTAGAAAAATTTTATTTGAATGTTTAATTCCAGATTGTCGACTGATAATTTTTGCGTTCATGTATTTATGTTAGTAGTAGAGCAAAATCGTTCCTATTGCCCCTTTAATCCTAGCATGTCTATGTGGACTGTGACAGTCAATTCGTTTAGCGAGTTATCATCTGACGTGCACCTCCTGAGATAGACAGAGAACTCAATCAGTCCTCTTCGTGGCATTCTAAATTCAACAGCCTCTTAATAGAAATTGTGAATATCTCTCCATTTGCATACATACTGTGGGCTCGGTCTCAAAGAGGGAGTTGTCGTAGGTGGACTCTTCTATGATGTGTTCGTAGGGCAAGGACGTGGACATGAGCAGGTGTAGAGACTTCCCCTGAGCCCTAAAGAACACATTGCCAGGTCATACACTATTATTACAGGACCAGGGCCAAACAAAACACAGAGCAGGCTTACGTAAAGCATGTGTAGTTGACCCACTTGGAGAAGTAGAGGTAGATCCCGACGACGAACACTATGATGATAGCAACTGGTATGAAGACTGCAAGAGCAATTTTGGCGCCCTCCCAGCTGAAATCTGCCCTGGCAACTGGTGACCATAGAGGTGGGGAATTCATTAGGCAAACTGGTATAACCACTTAAAGCCGCACGTAGCACTGTGGCCGTGAAGTACCACACAGAATGTTTCCATTTTAAAAACGTGACGACACCTACCATCCAACATGTGTTCCTGTGTTACCTCGGTGGAGGAAGCTATAAAGGAACGGAGAGCGTCAACGTACTGAATCGCACCTGCAAATCATTTTTCATTTCGTACTACCATGCACAACAACAGTGTGAATGACGCACAAAGGGGTGTCTACAGTTCCCACCTCTGCAGACAGGGGGCAGGCTGCTCCATTGTGAAGGGTGCCCAGGGACACAGCGGAGAACAGGCTCCCCCAGCAGCTCATGGCCCTTGAGGCAGGAGAAGCGCAATGTCTCCCCAGCCTGGTAGAGAGGCTTGTCTGGGTTCAGGGTGCTGTAGTATGGGGTGCCTGGGTTTCTGCAGGGCTCAAAGGTCTCATCTGAGAGACAGAACAGGATAGACAGAGAGTAGCGTCTCTTTTTCTGTATCATGTTAGTAAAGCTGTTGTTTTACTGTACCCACTGGGCCAAGTGTGTATGACAGGGATGTGTTAGCGGGATGAAGCCCAGGGAGTACGTACAGACACATTTGGGAAGACTCTCGCTCCACTTGGGTCCAGATGAGCCGTGGTTGAAACAGGAGAGCAGGCTGTTTCCAGAGAGGAGGTAGCCTTTGTTACAGATGTACTGGATGGTGGAGCCCACAGTGAAATGTGGGCCAGACATCACCCTATGACCGTGTACCACAGTACCTGGGTCAGCACACGACAGCACTATCAGCACACACACACACACACACACACACACACACATGCGCGCACGTACGTACACAAATGCGCACACACACATACACACACAAACACACACAGAAAAACAGTTATTTACTCCTATGCCATTTATAAAATGTTGTTTTTTAGGATCATTAATATTGGCAAACGTTATATTGGACCAGTGTGTTCCTCAGTATTTATTTTGTCTAAACTTTGCTGACAGAAAAACGATGTACAGTTCCTTACAGCAGCAAATCACACTCCTAATCCCAGCCCAGTATGAGATGGGTGCATGAGGGGATAATGTGTATGTGAGAGATGACAAAATCAGGCTCCAAATCCCTGTGAAACAGGTCCAGGGGTCAGGGACGCTGTGAGTGTGTGTGTGTGTGTGTGTGTGTGTGAGGCAGACTGGACCAATGATAGGGAGGCGGTAACTCTATTATCTGTGTCTTTGGCAGCGTCCAGTGTCTAACAGAATGGAACAATGCATACGAGGAGTTGGAACAGAGCCATTCAGATTCTGACACACGCTTCTGTACACAAAAGGTGTTGTTTTGTTGTCAGGAAGAAATGGGAGCCGCGGTATAGGTGTGAGACAGTTCAAGCCAAAGACAGCCCAAAGCAGAGGTAGATGGGTAAAATAAAAAACACACAGCTTTCCTGTGGTGAGTTATTTTGTGTGTAGGGAGACGAATCCCACCCCACCTGACACCCCAACGAAGCGCGTGTACTGAAGTGTATGCATGTTTGAATGTCTGTGTGTGCACCTCTCACCTCTGTCACAGCTTGGTAGGTCTCCGCTCCAGGTCAGGTCCCACTGGCACATCAGCAGCTCGGTGCCCACCAGCTGGTAGCCTGGGTAGCACTGGTACGTGACCACGGTGCCATGGACCAGCTCTGGGTGGGAGGTGCTCTTCCAGCCATTGGTGATCTCCGGGAGCTCGGGGCACGTGTCGTTACGAGGCACCTCTGCATCCAGAGAGGAGGACGACAGACAGGGAGCCGGTGAAAAGCGGACTGAATTGAAAGTGCACGTAGCGCCGTGCATTTTTGCATCTGAATGGATGAACCTCGGGACAAACTCAACGGAGGACATCCATTTTGTGGGAATTTCAATCTAGTGTGACAAGTGCCATGCAGACGGAGGTCTGTCTGCCAGTCTGCCTGGCGGTGCCTGTTCCAGTCACAGCCGAAGCCAGAGAGGGCAGGCACCCTGTAGACGGGGCTAATGTGGACAAACACACGCAGTAATTGTGTTTGGGCCTCTGACGGGCACAATCCCAGACAGCTGCGCCACTTGGCTGGGCCTTGCTTTCCCTCTCTGTCAGAAGCGTGAACAGACTACAAAAACACCTCTCTTTTCCCTCTCCCTCCCCACACGCTCTCGGCCTAACCCTGCCTTTCTCTCTCCCTCCCTTTGTCTCGCTGGCTTCTCCCCCCACCGCTTCTCCCCTCCCTCACCCTCATTTATCTCCCTCCTTTCCCCTCTCGCCCACTCATCTGCATTCTGCTGCCTCGTCTCCCTCTGCATGGAATTCATTACTTCTTATCAGATCTCTTCTTTATGGGTTGGCTTGGCCCCGTTGTCGTGCCGACTGTGTTGATGGAATGGGCCCCTCTGCCCAGGAGGAGTGTCTCCTCCCTCTCTCTTCTTGCTAACGTAGCCCCTCTTTTCACTGTCTTGTCCTTCTTTCCTTCTATTATCCTACCGCTCTCTTCACCCTCTCCTACCTCACCCCAGGGCCTTACCGAAGAAGTGCACCACAAAGCCGTTGCCGTATCCAAAGATTTTGGTGGCCGGGTCAGACTGGAACTGAATGGTGACGTCAGCCATGGAGGTGTAGAGTTTGAAGTGTGGCCGTGAGCCTCCATACTGGCCCAGCACCTTAGCGGTGAGGTCATCTCCATCGTAGAACGTGAGCAGGTCGTTCTTTCCTATGTTAAGGCTTGAGACAGAGGTAAAAGGCATTACACTGAGCCAAATGAGTAGGCCTGCAACACAAATTTCAATAACAAATGTTACTAATACCCTAATACCTACTTGGTGTATCGTTTCTTGATCACGGTTTTCTGTATCTGTTTATTTGCTGGGTTAACTGAAAAACCCTTGTCGGTTTAATTCAAGTATATTTTGGGGTGGATGGATACATTTGAAAAAGGTTTTATGCATTTTACACACCCTTTTACCCTTATCATTGTTGTTTGCAATTTAATAACCTTCTTTATGAATGTCAGTTGGGATTTGTCTGCACCTCACCAAGCCGCATGGAAGACACAGGTGAGTGGGATAATGGAAGGGGCTATTGGGAAATTATGATTCTTCTTGTAATTTGGACAACCTATGTTGTCCTTTAGTACACCAAATAGGAATAAAATAGTACTATTTATTAAAATAAGTACTGTTTAAATAGTTATAGTGACTTCCAAAACAGCTTTGATTTCTCTAGCCACGTTGTACCGGGGAAAACGGTAACCAGGCACATTTGAACGTTCTGTAGCTATAAGCGATAATATTCACACCAACAGTTTGCTGATGAGCAGTCGGATCCAACAGGTATTTAATCGGCGGAGTTATATGAGTAGGCTACAGGTCATAACATTTACAGCAAAAATAATGTAGGCTTTACAATTTGTCATGAAATAAACGAACATCGAAAGAGCATGAAAAGAAAAGCAATAATCGGAATCAAACAATATGAGTCATTAACAGCGTCAATAGCACTGCTTTGCATAATGGATCAAATAGCTCATTAGTCACCCGAAGCGATCGGCTGTGGTAGAAAACCGTGTCGCTTCCCCGGGCCACCGGGCCACCTCCCTGCCCCCACTGACCCGACTTATCATAGCAGATACTGGTAATTCGGGTGAGCAGACACATTGCAAAAAATATGCTTCCAACATGAAGGTAAGCATTTCCATTACAATAAGCATGGAGCTTTTCATAAATGTGATAAATATACTTAAGGGTGTTTAAATGGACCCAATTATTTACTTTAGTTTGCTTATAATACATAATTGGAAATAACATTTGAGTACACTTGAAAATATATTCAGTCTATTTCAAATATATAATAAAATAACATTTCATCAAGAAATGGATTCATGATTATCGATCTCTCTAGAAATTATTCATATATGAGAAGGCCAGCGGCACCTCCTTCAACCCTGACCCTGATCTCCAAATTGCCCCAAGATGCTGTGTGTGTGCGAATCCACCTAAAAACACCTTGAATGTAGCATAAGACGTCGTTATTTTAAGTTTTTGTCAGTCTAAGTCAGGGATGGGCAACCTGGATGGGGGGGGAGCCACAGATATTATATATTATGTTTTGGTCATCAGGGGGCTGCAGATAACTTGGAATAACGTCAGGGGGCCGCAGTCATCAGGGGTCCACAGGTGAACTTATTAAGAAATACATCAAAAGTAAACTAGGTCGGATGCTAGTTCACATATATCTGGGCAATTTTCAAATGTTGAACAACGTGCCGTTTTCCCGCTCTGCTCATCTCTCCCGGGATACCGCATGTTCGCTGCCGTGTAATTAAACGCGTGAACCCTTTGAACACTATAGGTTTTTCGGATGTTTTCACTACTTTGATATTTCTGTAATAGGTATCATAAAGTGTTTTATGGCTCAAACATCAGCACACTCTCAGCTACACTAGAAATGCAAACTCAGTGCAAACCTTCCACTGTCTACTAAAGACTCATCTCTTCAGCAGGGTCTTTGATTAAGTGTAGTCTGGCCCAGGGGCGTGATGGTGACCAGAACTGCCTGATACTGTCCACCCTTGCTGTCTTGCCAGGTGGGCTCTCATCGCCACCGGGATGCCCTCCCTCCAATGCCATTCGGGGGCGGTGTCACTGGCTTTTTGTTGTCTCTCTGTTGTGCACTTGTGCAATTGGGCTGTAATAATCTGCCCTCATTGGTGGTTGCGGTTTGAGCGTCTCCCTTTGGTTGATGCTTGGCAATGTGGGTGGATTGATTTCCTGCCTGTTGGGCCCTGTCAGGGGCCTTTCCCGGATAGGGCCACAGTGTCACTGGACACCCTGTCTCAGCCCCAATGTCTTACACTGCTATATTACTATACAGTCCCCTCCACAAGTATTGGAATGGCAAGGCAAATTCCTTTGTTTTTGATGGTCACTGAAGACATTTGGGTTTAGGATAAAATGATGAGTATGAGACAAGTGTTCAGAATTTCAGCTTTCATTTCCTGTTATTCACATGTAGATGTGTTAAACAACTTAGGACATATCACAGTTCGTATTAGACCACAGCATTTTTAGGTGAGCAAAAGTAATGGTACAAATAATCTTAAAGTAAATAACATTTAATATTTGGTGTCATAACACTTGCTTGCAATAACTGCCTCAAGCCTGCGACCCATCGACATTTGTGATGCTATTCCAGGCTGTTACCACAGCTTCTTTCAGTTCTTGTTTGTTTCGGGGTGATTCTCCATTCAGTCTCCTCTTAAGGAGGTGAAATACATGCTCTATTGGGTTAAGGTCAGGTAATTGACTTGGCCAGTCTAAAGCCTTCCACTTTTTCCCACTGATAAAGTCCTTTGTTTTGTTGGCAGTGTGCTTTGGGTCATTGTCCTGCTGCATGATTAACTTCCTCCCGATAAGTTTCAACGGCTCATCTCTGTATTTCTTTACAAATTTCAGTCTGGCCTTCCGATTCTAACTGCTAATGAGTGGTTTGCATCTTGTGGTGTGGCCTCTATTTTTATTTTTTTCGAACAGTGGAGTGTGATACCTTCACCCCTGCACTGAGGAAGTCGTTGTTGATGTCACTTACTGATGTTTTGGGGGTTTTCTTACAATATTTCTGTCATCAACTACTGTTGTTTTCCTTGGCCGACCTGTTCGACGTCTGTTGCTCAGTACATCAGTTGTTGTTGTCTTTTTCAGGACATTCCAAATTGTTGTGCTTGCTATGCCAAATGTTGGTCCAATGCCTCTGGTCGATTTTCCTTCTTTTCTCAGCTTGACAATGGCTTGGTTTTCTCCCATAGACAGCTCTCTGGACTTCATGTTGGTTTATCCTCTTTAACAAGAAATGCAGTCTTAATAGGTTTAAACCAAGGATGGAAATTAGACTAGTCATGTAGAGCTATTTAATGTTTTAACAGTCAACCTAAAAGGCAACACCTGGGCAACAAGAAACATCTGTCAGTCACATGTTCCAATACTTTTGCTCACTTGAAAAATGGATGGGTTCAAACAAAGGGTGGTCTGTCCTGAGATGTTTAACACATCTAGATGTGAATACCAGGAAATGAAAGATGACATTTTGAACTCTTGTTTCATACTCATCTTTTAATCTTCAACCCAAATGTCTTCAGTGAACAACCAAAACAAAGGAATTTGCCTTACCGTTCCAATACTTTTGGAGGGGACTGTAAATCCTTGTAGATCTAAGGTATGCATTTTCTAACTTAAGAGCTATGAAACACCCAGGTTCTAATGGAAAAACATGGAAATAACTTCTAGACTTATTTCAAGTCAAGCACTGTCCGTAGTTTACAATAAAACATTGCATTACTTTAACACAATGCATTGCTTTCAAACAGCTTTTTTACCTAAAACATTGTAAAATAGTGATTAATCCGGCGAGCACGGCAAGTTGTTGGAACATTCAGCTGAAAGGGCCAGTTCCAACACTCCAAACCTGCCTCTCAACAACCGACCAGAGCGACTACACAGGGAAGATTAAGAACCACAGACTGTGTGACAGATTAGCAGAGCCAAACCTCCAGCCCGACAGCATCCCTCGAGCCTAAGAAATCGCTGGAATATACCGTTAGTGTTTCAGTTGGTGAACTGAGTTGAACATTAGTTTCTCTTTCCTTTGCTTTCAAGTTAAGTTGTTTAAATACAAAGCCCCCTGGGCTTGCATCAGTTATTGTCTTGGTGTCCTTGCTCTGTTGCATTCTACATTGTGTTTATGTGTGTATATATACATGTATATAGTTTACAAATATATATCCTCCCATTCATAAAATACCAATTCCTGTTATTACGGCAGTACTTAAGACGTTTTGATGAACTGGATCTGTAGAGAACTAGCCGGAAGGAGGACCCAAGTCATTTCCACCACACAGTGAGTGGTTTGAGACGTAAAGGAAAATCTCCATGGATCTCAGTTGGATATTTGCAGTTGTTTTTAATCACCAGGTCTCCAAGCTGTAATTAGACATCAACTCCATGGCAACAAGGTATGTGAACGTCTCTCCAGAAGAAGGTCTCTGACAAGGCCTTTATGTGTCTCTGCATTTCTGCATGGATAAAACAGTCTCAGATAAAACAGTCTCGTCATCAAGCCTTATTGTAAAAAACTGTGCTGTACTATATAACCTTGTCCATACTATAAACTTAACCCATACATGGGTTAGTATCGGCAAAACTCAGGAGTTTCACACCTATCAGTATCATTGTATTATAATGGAGCTATACTGCGGCTGACAAAATGCTAAACCTGCAGTAATTCATTCACATCGGAAAGATTTTCAGAATCAAGCGGAACTGATTGAGAAATTCTATCAGCTCACATCAAATTTGTTGTGATAAAGTTAAACAAGCCTTTACGTAGCTGTGCTGCAGTATCTGCACTGAAAATCAATGCTTTCTATTGTGCGGCAGTGTTTTGATTATGTTATCTAAACAGGTTCAGCGTGACTCAGCTCCCAGTCCCAGCTGCCTGCCATCATATTCTGTCACTATGCATTACTGGAGAAAACCCTTCTGCCCTGGCGCTCGCTCTTCCCCACCAATGACAGAAAACTTTTGTGTCATCTGGGCTCAATGAATACGCTGCAATAAAAAACATAAATATCACCGCCAAATGATTTTTCAGAATGTCTCTTTCGATATTTCTCCTGTTAGTTTCCACTGTCTAATCTTCCATACTATATGTGCTGATGTAAAAAACAGTTTTCAATCCACTCCTTCTGAAAACATCTTGACTGGACCGGGACTCAGTGCCCTTCACTCCAACTCAACTCTCACCGTAAGGCTAACAGACTAGTAGGCTCAAAGTCAACACAGTTATCAGTGCTAATAGTGATGGAATAAGGGAATGAGTTCTCCTGCCAACTTCCAGCCCTGGGAGAGAAACCTAATCAAGGTATAAGTGCTATAACGAGTATTTGATGCATCGATGCATGAAATATCCTGTCGCCATTTCGCTAAATTCTCACCAACGGCAAAGCACACTATAATGGAAGCCCATATGAAAAAAACGACCAGAATCACTGTCTGCTTTCTCATCCTATTTGACTTGCAAACTAATTTAAATGTCATGCTTCCAAACCCCAAAGATAAATAGTATTTCCTCTATTATGAATGCCATACCGGGCTGGCATACAGAGTGTGTAAGTGTGTGTGTGTGTGTGTGTGTGTGTGTGTGTGTGTGTGTGCATAGTATTTAATGTATAACTGCCAAAGGTCACATGTTTGCACGCAGGGGTATATTGACAATGTCAATTCCTGATCATTAAAGTTCCCCAGGGCATGGACAAAGCTCAACCCAATTTGCATGAACAGAATTTATGTGCTGGAGCACCGCATCGACATTTGGAGCTTCTGAACTACTTCCCAGGAGTCCCCTCCCCCACACATGTCGTCACAGACCCTCTTCCTGCAAATGAGTGCCATAGCTTAACAAGCGCCCAGAAAGGCCTCTGTGTTTGCCAGCTCATGCCGGGAGTCAGTAGTCAAGCAAGGTTTTAGTCAAAACTGTACAGAGTCTTACAGTGATAATCAGGGACGACAACGGTATTGTGAGGAATGGCTTAGTTGACTTTCTCAAATTTCTCTTCACTATTCCATTATTTATATCAAGCACACACACGGATAATCACACATGGATACACGGACGCAGAACCAAAGGCAGAACTTTCATCCTGATAATGGGCTGAATGCACTTCACATCACTCCTGACAGTCATATCAGCCCAAATCGCTTTCCTTTGAAATTAATAGAAAATTAATTATTTTGACAGCTTCTTGTACCAAACACGGGGAATGCAATTCATTACAATGCCGCAGAATGTACAACCAGAGCTGAGGCAGAAAAAAAGAAGGAAAAGAAAGGAGCAAAAGAGAAAACATGCAAATGAGCCAGTTGTTAATTAAAGAAGCCAAATGATTGTACGCATGGTTAATCTATCAGGGCCCGACACAGCCAGGTTTTCTTTTCCCAGCCTACAACTGACAACACTATCAAGGGAGACACTAGCTCCTCTCTCATCCTGTGCTCTGTTCAACCAATCTGATTCAGGAGAACACACTCACCACCTCCATCCAAAACCCTGGTGAAATCATTCGCTTCCTCTCCAGTTGGTAATTAACCTTTGTCTGCTGGTACTTATGCGTCTCATCCATGAGCAACAGATTCTTTATCTTTAGCCTTTTTTCTTCAAATTTTTTTCTACAGAGTGGAGTGGTTCTTTGCACTGGCTGTTTTTCTTTCAAGTCTTTTAAGCTTCTCCTAATGATCTGAGAACAGAGATGCGCTGCAGAGCTCGCATAAAAGCTTAAGACTGGACTGTTGGTTAGAGTTCCTCTGTGGTGTGCAATGTAAGCGATAGCTAAGGAACATACACCTGGATGTCCAGCATGATCCTCTTGTCCTCCTCCACGTGAATCCCCCAGATGCAGTCTTGGCCCCTGTCGTAGGCTTCAGGCCAGTTTGGAGACAGGACCACTCCCGCAGAGTCGGTCAACTCTCCGCTACAAACGGCTTTAGCGCGCAAACACACACAGAAATTCAGTAAGCAAATGTACCCCGCGCCAATGGTGTCGAATACATCAAATGTCGCAAGGCGCAGCGTAACACGCGACCTACCTCTGCAGGCGGGCTCTGTCTCGTTCCACTGGGGGTTGTTGCGGTCCACACACTCAATGATGACCGAGCCCTGCTCCAGGGTGTAGCCAGGATCGCAGGCGAACTCCACCATTGTCCCCAGCGCCCATGTGCTGTCACTGCTGGTGAAGTTACCGTATTTGACGAATGGCTCATAGCAGTGGCCGGCTGCGAATGCTGTGGAGGAAACGTTAAGAAGATCAACCTCCGGAACTGGGAGGGACCGTTGCGATGATGACTTGTGACCCCTAACAGCCAGTTGCCTGTAAGCTTGCTGCCTAACAGATCCAGAGGTTAGATGTGTTAGTCCTCCGCTTCAAATCACTGACTGACAGCTCATGTAATGTCTTAAATCAGGGCGAGAGGAGCACTATTAAAGCAGTTCCACCAGACGGTCGATTGAACAGGGTAATGCTGTTAAAGACAACCCACACAAGGTCCATTAGAATAAGCAGCGCTGCTCTCTTACGGCATAATCCCATTTGCTACCGTAGGTAATAGAAGCCCTAAACAGATTACATTGATCTTATTGGATAATGACTTTAGGAGCTGTGATGTGCTCTGGCTCCGAGCTCTGAAGAGCCTTTCAAAAAGTCAGAGATAGGACTGAGTTTCCACATACCACAGGTCGGCAAGATGAACAAGAATAAAAAAGAACATTGGAGATTTTCGATCCAAACTACACAGAGGACAGGTTTCCTACGCTGAGGATAGGTGTTCTTCTGTAACATTTCATGTATTTGCATTTGAATAATTTAGAGGAAGTGTGGAGAGGAGACGGCCCGAGGCAGTGTCTTTTGTCAAAACCAGTGCCTGTAGGAGTCTGCCAGACATGAAGTATTTCTTCTATCTACACTTGTGATGAGGGAAGTTTGACTCTCCTTGAATACCCTTCCCAAACATCTGATCCCTTAAGCATCCATGTCTTGGCCAAGGCTCGGAAAACAGAGAACTTATGTTCAGACCAAATCAGCAACATTGATGCTGTGACCTGAGGACTCCAGGTCTTTGTTAAACGAATAGTTTCAAAGGGCAAGAAGTTGTTGACCAATGTAAGGATGGTTGTTATTATTCGCATTGTGTTTTTTTCTATTATACTGTTTTCTCAGTAGAAGTCAGAGTTTAAGTCAACTGTGATAGGCTGTCATTGTTTTCAGATATGAAGCTAATAGGACAAATGCATTTGGAATTACATCTTTAGTCTGGTTACTTTATGAGAGCTCATAATTCCTCTACTTCCTTTTCTACAAATGACCCAATCTATTGCTAGACAATATTTGATTAACTACACCACGGCACTGACTTTTTCAATTCAATTGGCTGCAAGCTACTTTAATAGTGAAAGCCTATTGTCAATAAATTACAATGCCAGCATGATATAATTCCAAAACAAAATCTAGGTGATAAATGTGTGGAATTTGGTTGGATTCAGGCACTGCTACACTCTCTAACATAATATTGTCAGTTCAATTCATCAGCACTAAAGATACCCTTTTGTCACTCCCAGACATAATGCAGAGATCATTGTTGTACACCATATTAGTTTACAAGCATTGCTCTGTATAAACATTATTATCTGTCTAATGTCAGTCCTGAGTCATTGAATACCATGCATTCTCATTCCAGTGTGGGAATACATATAGACATATTAAGACATACGTTTTTGGCATGGGCAGATGAAGATGTGTACCTTGGTATCTGATGGCGATGCCAGTGGAGGTCCCAGCTCCGTCGGTAGTGAGCTCAATGAAAAGGTGCCTGGAGATGCTCACTAGGCCTTCATTGGGCAGGTACTCCACCTCATACGAGTCATACAGCGGAGGAGAGTCAATGTTGTTCCCGTTTTTGAGCAGAAGCCTAAATAAGAGAGGACAAAACACAGAATGGTCTGACTGGATTTCAAGGACCTCGCATTGTTAGTGCAACTTTGGAGTGGTGGGGGAAATCTGGTAAGATTAGGCTTCGATATTTCAGTTGCCACATATCACTAAGGTTCCCTTCAGCAAGAAACAAACCCCCTAAAACTGCACATTGTATCCAGCCTTTCTAACGTAATATATATTTACATTGTAATAGAGATAAAAACAGACATTCAACTCTCAGACATTCAACTCAGACATTCAGACATTCAACTCTCAGACATTCAACCCAATTCAATGATTTCACTCACAGCACTTCCTTGTCAAGTGTTGTATTGTTTCAGCTACATAAATTCCTTCATCATATAAATGCATTCAATGACCATCTGAACTACAATCAGGTACATAAATGTTGTGTCATAGGTGCCATTGAGGCACTAAAAAGTTGCTTCAGTTAATATTTACCAATTGTCTGTAGTTGTGTTTTGCTGTATATATTGTAATTTGTAATAGTAATATATAGTACTTATTTGTATTATATGTTTTACAATATTCATGTGGTTGTTTGGTTTCCTGTTGACTTTCAATAATAAACCTTGTTCAGGCCATTATTGAAAATTAACATAGATGTACCTGATTAAACAACTGTGAAACAGATAACGAAATAAAGTCAAACATTCATTATATTTATCTCCTCAAGCACTCCCACCACCTCCATCGCTCTCTCGATCTTGTTCTTTCTCTCTCTCTAACCATTTCATCAAATTGGATTCTCATTCTGACACGAAGATACAGATGTTCCACCGAATCTCTATCTCAGATGATGAGACGAAGCCCTGAAGGGCAGCAGTGGAATGGACTAGTAATATGACTGTGTAACAGCAGAACCATGAGCCTGCGGTGAGAATCATATCCTACTGTCACTTAGCCAGCAGTAGGAGGCTGATGAGCAGTTGGCTGCTTGACAAATGATTATTGTACCAATGTAATGAACTAGCATGGGTTTACATAATATATGTTTTTTGAAAGCTAAGCATTCGAGTAAATTGTCCTGGTGCAAAACAACCAATGGAATCCAATGCAAATCCTCTCACGTTCAAAACAGGCCTAATCAAAGGAGGAATTGAGTATTATTTGAACCCAACTCAGACTGAACACTGAAGTGAAGGGAACACCCTGACTGAGAGCACACCTGTCGTCGTCCTCAGCCAGGGCCACCTTTTCAAAGTGGATGTGCACACGCTGTCCCTCTGGGGCCTCCAGGAGCCAATGACATGTTAGGTTGTTGCTGTAGTTGCTAGGGAAACCGGGCGACACAATGCGTCCCACTGTGGCGTTCCAGATCCTGCCACCACAGGCAGCTGTGACGCCCACGGAAGAGGACGTAGGATTAGGAGGACAGATGGAAGATTGGATGGAAGAAACAGGGGGGAGAGAGGTATTTTAGTCTTGGAAGACATTTGCCTTAAATCACAGTCAATCAGTCAAACACAATGCCAGAGAATACATTGAATAACAGATAAGAGTCTGCTATTGGTATGAGCGGATGGCAACAGACCAGGAAAAGAGTTAGCTAGGAACCAAGCTTGATTAAAGTAAAACAGCAGTCTCACTCATGATTGCACAAATCCGTGTTTGGAGAAACTACATAACTACTAAAAAAATGGGAAGGTCATTTTTACGTGGCTATTGTCATTCTTTTGGTGGTTGTGTTTGATCTCCTCCCCACACAAACCATTGTTTAATATGTAGGTGCAACTGGAAAACTAAATGAACTTCCCCTTTATCTTCCAGTCTGAAGTTGTTTGGTAAGTAACATTTTCAGTGTAGTTTTCCCAACTCTCGCACACACAGACACGGATCAATCTTAGTATCTAAGACTTAATCCTAACTAATCCTAACTGCTAGCCAATCTTATAATCATAATTCTAACTCAAATATAAACTTTTACCCTAAACCTAACACTAAACCCCCAACAAAAGTTTAGGCCTTAATTATATTTGACAATGGTAAGGATTAAGGATTTGAGATAAACAAAAATAATTTTACTAGCACAGGGTTTTTTCCAGGTTTAACCACAAATAGTAAAACCTGTCCTTACACAACCATTTAATGTTTATTTGGTGACCCCAATGTCCACACCTTCTACTACTGTATACGTTTATACAAAAACCCTCCCACTTCTTATCTGACCACAGTTCAAACCTTGCGATCCTGCACCTAAAGTGTTCTACACCAGAGAATAAACCACGTCTTAATGAATGTTTGCTATGCAAAAGAAACAGAAGCAGACTCAACGGATTAATTTATTTGAAGAGAAAATATAATAAAGTCCTTGGTTCAGGTGAGAAGAAAGAGCCTGGCTTGTTTTGTTCATTTTTTACTTCCAATGAGAGGTCTGACTGAATAAGACTGGCTGTTTAACATTCACCAACCCAATATTACAAACGTTACAGCTCATACCATGAGGCCAATATCAATCATTTAACCCCAATTAAAAGATGAACCCGACCAAGCTAACTGGGACCATTCAGGTTCAGTTTAATTGCTCCAGTGAAGACAACATAATCATGAAGCTACACGCCTCACTTGTTGCAGAGGGATGAACTAAATTGATAGTCTGAGAGAAAAGGTTACAGGACATATCACAATGAATATGAATTTGTTTTGTAATGAGGATTGAGAGAGGTTAAGAGTGTTTGTGACTCTGGGGGAAGTCTCTGTGCAGTGTAAAAGCTGGGTAAATCTGGTTGTTAAAGGTTTGTAGCTAGCTCCCCCGGTCCTCACCGAGGCACTGTGGCTCCTTGGCGCTCCAGTAGGGGGTGCTGGCGTTGAGGCAAGTCAGAGTGTCGGGCCCCTGCAGCTGGTACCCTGTCAGACAGTGGAAGTAGGCCTCTCCCCCAGAGTGTAGGCTGCTCACAGACACATCCCCATAGGCTGGCTGCTGGGGGAAAGTGCAGCTCAACACAAAGGCTGCGGGACGAGAGAGAGAGAGTGTTAGACACAACATTCATTCACACTCAAAATAAGGGTTTGTTCGGAAAAACACTTGCTCATCACAAAGCCTTGTAGCCCCACACTTAGCAACTCATATACAGGCTGATAAAGGTGGATTTGGACACTGCTAAGCTCCTAAATGGGAAGGCAAAGTCTGCACAATAATGTGCTATGGGTGACATGCAACTATAAATGAGCTTTGGCTCACAGGTTTATGAATTATTGACTGTCACCCATTCTGAACGTGAGCACAGGGCACAACAAGAAAGTGCCCCTTTCTAACCCACTAACTGGGCAAGGATTAAAACAAACACCACACTTACATACAAAAAGTAACTGTGATGGTAGATAAGAAGGGCTGTGTTCCAAACCAACCACCTATAGGAAAATATACTAGGCTTTATACTATAATTGCAAACCATAATCCTTTTTCATGTTATGTTTATGCTGATTCACTGGATTTTTTATATACTGTAATAGTTACTATAGTGTTTTTTGATTTATGATCTTTGACAAACATAGGATTTCTTGTAAGGGAAACCGTGCATAAAAAAACACTTTTCCAATAATTGGTAGGTGGGTCACTTTTTAATCCATTGTTGTACTTGCCCTACATTTTGCAGGAATATTCTTAAGATGTTACTGAACATTTTAAAATGTGCAATTGAAACATTGCTTAGGTGTAATATCCCATGAACCTAATGTGCATGGAAGGATGTAAGAGGATGAGCATGACTTTAAGGCAATTCTCTATACTGTACGTACAGAGGTAGCCAACAAAATAAAGGAAACTCTTTGTTGTAAGAGGAGTGTTTTTGGGGCACATTTGGCAGTGTTCAGCAAATGTCATGAGAATTTCACTTTTCAGAACAACGCTATGTTACTTTATGCATTTGACAATAAATAGACATTGACTTTAACCACTAAATAATTACATGTATTGTGTAAAAGTTGTGTTACATCCTTCCATCTATGTTCTGGCAACTTGTTGTGGCCCAATGCCCCATTCCAGTTTCACAACTATTAAAACGCTATCCTGAATGTATACTACATTTTTCCAAAACTGAAAACACACTACTTGAAACACCATATTGACAAAACCCCAGACTGGCTGGTTCTTGGGCCTTTCACGTCACACGTGGTCTACCACCATCAACTGGTGTCGCTCAATAAAAAATACTTGTATTTTACAGAATGTGAATGCAAGTCTCAAGTCATTTTCCTGTTCTGCCATGTGTTTGCTAATGTTTCCATATTCAGAGTGCAGATAATGGGGAGGTCAGCACAATAGCAGCTAGCGATTGTGAAAAACTCCATGAGGCAATGTTGGTGTTTCCTTAACTGTTGCTGTTACCAGTATATAGGATTGGTGTTATTCTATTTCAGAGCATAACAGGAGAGGCTCAGGATGATGGATTAGCCTGACCATATACCTAGCTAATGGGGGCTATAAAACAGCCCTGTCTTTCCTCCTCCTTGTGTCTCCATCCAGGAACATTAATGACACACAATACACACACACACACACACACACAAACAGTATGTCCTCGAAATACTTCTCATGTTCAAGAGAATGGATTCTTTGTCAGAATACCCACAAAGGCACCTAGATCAATAAAAGTTCAGTGTTTTACACAACAAATGTCATAAATAGAAGAGCCGCTCCTATATCAACAAGACCTCACCGTCTCATTGGAGTCTACAAGTTTTCTCAATGCATGGGATAACCTCTGTAACACACGCATCGCAGACGGGCTACCGGGCTACTGTGGACAGAGCATACGTCTAAGTCAGGAGCACCATTCAAGGAGGACTGACTTTTGGGAGGGCCGTTTTTGTCATGATTTTTGTGAATACTGCAAAGTTTGGCATCAGATAGAAGTGGGTCTCTAGTAGGAATTTATTACGGCACACCTAGCAGAACCATTCCCATTGACCTTCGACTGAAGACAAAATTTCCCCTACTTTCTAGTTACCTAATTAGCAAATTGCAGCTACTAGACCTAGTAAGTTAATGGCGCAACCGAGAAAAAATGCCTAGCTTATAAAAAATTGTGATAGATGTGTGTGGGGCTTGTCAGAATTGTTTCCCAGTATGTAGAGCAAACAACATCTCTTCATTGGCTTTACATCAGACAGACTAGGATTATTTCAAAGTACTAAACTGTAGAGGAGATAACTGGTCCCATTACCGAAGGGGATGATGCTCCTAAATCAGTCTGCCAAAACAGTCACACTGTTTTTACAAGCTACAAATAAAGTTGCAAAGTGGTAAAACCTGGAAGCTGATTTAGTGAGATCCAGTACTACGGTAAGTAGACGAAAGAAGCTAAGCTTACTCAAGCAGCTTATTCCACAATTTGAATGACCAAATCCCCCCTGTCATTACCATGTCCCTCTGTAACTGGTCTGTCATCTGTATGTCTACCAGTAACTGGTCGGTCACCTGTGTGTCCCTCTGTAACAGGTCTGTCACCCGTGTGTCTGTTTTTAACTGTTGTGTCACCTCTGTCTGTCTGCCTTTAACCAGTCTTTTATAGCTGTATTGTTAGCCGTGAGAATTAAGTTCAGTATTCTGCTATTAATTCTGTATAGACGGGATGTCGCCTCGATACAGAAAAGACTGTATGTACAGGCCTTGAATAGGTCCTTATACACAAGGAGTCACTTATCCTTTTAAAGCAGTATTCAGATATCTATAGATATTACTGACCTCAACAATGATCATTATTTTATACAGCTACGTACTATGAGGGTTTGACCCAGAAATATCAAGGCCAACTGGACTGTCATCCCTTCGGTGAACTTAGGTTTTGAATACAAGATAAAAATGTCATCACTGCAGAGTTAGTGCAGATGGTTCACAAAGACAAGTAGCCTTGCACTGGTAACCTTTTAATGTTGATATACTGGACCTGTTTTTTGCTTTTTTGATATTAATATACAATATTAATAATGTATCCTGATAAACCAAACAGGATAGCTTTTAACCTGATCTCTAATATTGTTGACCCAATTATTATATTATTTCAATCACTGTTTATCCCCTTCACAATTCTCCTTCCCGTAGAATTTCACTCTATAATGTCATGGTGAGCTGGTTACCACAACATTATGGGAAGCAGGTGAGCCTGCTTTTTGCTGGGTATGAGCGGTCTGTCTGTTCTGAAGAAAGCCTGTTAGACAGGGATAATTATTTTAGATAAATGCTACAACACACCCACAGACGTCAATGTGTTCTCTGCAAGGAGTCTGAAAACCTTGAGGAAAACAGTGGGTTGTGTTGGAGCAAGAACAGGACTAAACTGACATTTAAAAAAACAATTGTCATTTTTGATTGTTTTAAGAGGCTCCATTCACTGATTACATAATTTTGTACAACACCCTTCACTTAGACATCCCATAAACAGCTGCAAAGTAAATCATCTCAGACCGAAAATCGTAGCAAACTAAAGCACAGTGGAAGTTCAGTTTGTCGTCAGGCAACACCTCCATCCTCCCACATTTAAAAAGGAACAATGATGAAAGGCAAGGAGACGGTGGTGCAGAAACAGAGGCTAGCTGCAGGCTGCTGTGGAATCTTTTAGTGCAATATGAAAGCTAAAAGCTCTCCTTGGAGTGCTCTCTCAGAGTCAATGAGCCAATGGGCAGGGTCCAGACACTCCCCCCCGACAATCCCTTTTATTTATGATGTATTGCTGCGAGCGGCCTATCAGCGCAGCAGGGCCCAACTCAGGGGCAAAGACGTGGGACTGTTGTTATAGTATTATCACCCCGCCGTTTCTGTTTCAATTAGACTAATACAGAGGATGCACTGGAGGCTAGCTTTATGTGGAGTCGTTCCCTCAAGGTACTAAATCAGACACCACACTGTCCCCACAACGCCCTCCCTCCACTGGCTTATAGAGCCTATAAAACAAGATGGCCTCGCGAAGGCTGATAACGATGCCGTTGGAACAACTGGCTTGGGAGATTAGCTGGCGGCTAAGTAGCCTTAGCGGACTCAATTGCTGTCTTTATATTGTGTGTGGCCCTAAACTCCCCAATGAGTCCTTTGGGTGGGATCAGGTGTATGGCGTGCTACGTTCAGGACGCAACACACAGGCAACAAACACATCCTCTAACCAAAGCTACGTCTGTACAATGTGGTCACTTGGTAAAACCGTTTCCGACCTTGTCACAACATATTTGTGATGTCATTAGCAATATTTTCAGTCTAGTCTATTCCTTCTAAGTGCTAGCTCGGCCGGCTCTTAAACATATTTACGGCCAACGTGTTCACCTTCTAAACCAAACACTGAGAAGGCGGCTAGGAATCCATTGTCATTACTGTAGCCCCGACGAAGGACGGGTGGCAGTTTGCCATCACCGGGGTCACCACCATCACCTCAGCCATTTGGCAATCAAGAGAGGCTTGGCCTTATCAAGCCGTAGCGCTAGCTGGCTAACAGAGACGAATGGTCTATTACGACTCCTGTATTTTACATGACCTGATGGAACAGACATCCTCCTCTCCCCGACGCCATCCACAGGATTTAATTATGAAACACAGAGGGGCTTCATTTGCAGCTAGGCTCATCAGGCGTCATTGACAATAACTGAGGGTGACAGGCTCGCTGAGGAGAGAGGACAGGGGCATATGGGAAATGTGTTTCAGTGTTAAGATTGGATTTCACGCCGCCTCACATTAACCTCCACGGAGCAGCTAGAGCCAAGGCAGGAGAGAATGAACTCCAGGGCCGGTGGCTGTGACTAGGTGTCAGAAGGCCCATTGGGGACAAGGTGTGGTCATGTGGAAGGGGCCGGGCCTTCTTCCCATGACAGGAAAGGATATGACACCTGCAATAAGCCCATTAAACCGAACGTGCGTTTCCCCCATTTAACCACATGTCTACTGTCAATTTAAAATGTTGTTAAAAAACGGACCAAAAAAAACCCTCCAGGCACCAATGGAAATCAATTATTATGCTTTCATGGCTTAATTCTCTTACATTTTACTGTGGTGTGCCATGTAAACATCAAACGAGCTAGAAGAAATAAAGAACGTCTACCTCGTTCCCATGGTGACACTGCGGCCACCCACATGCTGTACCTTTCATTCACCCTCACACCTGAGCTGCCGAAGCACAAAGTCAATGAAGAGGTCTTGCTTCATTAAATGTAAACCTGTCTGTCATGGTTGCTTTGTAATGGGCATATCGTGTAATAATATTAATCCATGAAATGCCTTACAGCAGCACCATGAAGTTCCTATAATAGCACTTCGCCTGCAAATATAAACATTTCAAACAAAGTGAATACACTGCCGGTTATCATAGCAGTTAAAAGAAAAACCACGGTCCTCGGTTTTTATATGGTTGTGCTAATGAGATCGTAATGTGAAGTCAATAAAGAAAAACAGGGAGAGGCTCAGGTACAGTACAAATTTAGTGGTTCAAATTGACATATAACTGAAATACAAAGCGATTTGGAAACATGGAGACCTACAGAATGATTAGCACCCTAGGTAAAGAGGAAAACACGCTGTATAAAATGAACATTACAGGAAATTAGCTACATTGTAATTTTACAACATATTTTACTTTATTAATGATCAGGTGATCAATCCGAATTACACAAAATGTATAAAATGTTTTACTTCCTAAAATTTTTGTTATTGTATTATTTTCAGGAATCTGTGCATCGTCCTCTTGCAAGGACAACAATGCTGTGCATATTCCCAGACATTTATGAGATTGGATATGAGACCGGACTGGAATGCCATTGAAACGCTATGGTTTGATTTGAAGAGCAGTCCCTTAAGGCTGACCGACAGAACTCAAGGTTTTGTCATTAATATGGAAAGATTGTTTATGCAGGAAAGATCCTTTCCAATGTTTTTCTCAGACAAAATAATGTGGAAAATGTTTAGTGCCATTATCCATGCAAGGACAATGAACAAAGTACAGAAAACAAGTGCTTTAAAATATGTTGGAAAATTACAATATAATGTAGCTTATTGCCTGTGTCACTCCACTGCTCCTTGATTGCCAGTCATTTTAGAGGTGACGCTTTCCGTGAAATTTCAGGGTTTCATCAAGGCTGTATTCACACTCATCGGTCTTTTATAGGGCCTTACAAATCTTCCACCGCAAAGTTTGACAAATTATATCGTACTTTGATTTATTTTGAGTCATTTCGAGTTGGCCTAGATGATTTGCTATCACTAATTCATACAAACATCCCATTATCACAGACTAATCTGTGGGGACAGAATCATTAGGATGCGTAAACAGGAGAGGCACTACATGAGGATCAGTCATTCCCCCTCTGAGTCATTGTCTCATGTCAAAATGCTGCCATAGTGAGCGCGGATGTGTCCCCAGGAAGCGAGCAGACGACCATCGCTACATGACATTAGCCTGTGACACTGTGATGGTGATGGCTAGACATAGTAATGTGTCTGAAATGTTAATGTCTCCACTGCTGCTGTGCTGAGGAAGTCAATCTATATAGACAAATACAAGGATGCACAGATGGCCTTTTAATCAAGCCTGCCATGGAACTCCAAAGACAAACATTCTCCTCAACTCTCAGCCGTGACAGTTCTTTTTATTTTGTACAGGCAGCTTGCACATTATTAAAACCATAGAATCGGACATTTGATAGGACTTTGGAAATGGCGGATTTACTCTATGACCTTTATCTTATAAAACCAAATAACTCCATTGCTGTAAATTGTAGTAGGCTTAAAATGACAACGCTGCCTATTCACAAATATGCCCGGTTTACTGCTGTTGAGCAGGGCTTGGGCCTTATCAGTCCATACGTTGTGTATGCTTGACCAACTCTTTTTAATATGTTAGCCTGGATGCAGCCGTTACATTTCATGCTTTCATGCTTTTCCTTCTTATTAAATACTAATATGGTGGTAATTGAATTGAGTAGGAATCTATTCTGTCATTATGTAATTAAGTTAAAGGGAAACGCTCTGGCTGTAATTACTTTTCAATAATTGTTTAATAATAACAAGATAGATAACTGGATGAGAACAATGTGCATTTTAAAAAGATCATTATGTAAGTATGAGTTCAAAATCAATTTGCCACCACTTTAATAGTTTTCATTAAAAAAGGATTAAGTGAGACTAGGTACTACAGGGGAACGATAAGCGTAGAGAGAGTGAAGGAGTAGACAGAGAGGAAAGAGAGCCAAAGGAAAAGGCGAGGATGAGGGGGGCTATATGAGAGAATAAAGAGGTTGAGAATGACGAGAAGTGTCGAGGGTCAGGGGCCTTGGCAGACGTGATGGTCTGACCGGATGTTGGGCCACTTGTCTCCCATACTGCTGAACTGTGTCTGAAGACAACCACAAGGGACCGAGGCCATGTTTGAGTATGACAGAGACACGCCCCACTCCCATGACAACGCTCCCTCTACACACATACACACAGTCAGCTAGCGGTTCATAGCAATCTAAAATGGTCTGCTACTGTACGCCAGAGGACTCAGTGTGGATACTGTGTGAAGCTGAATGACAGCCCGTTGGCTTTTCAAGGCGGACACCGGCAAAATTCTTTAATTCTGCTTCTAAAACACTTTCCAGGCCTAATTACCTGGTTTTGTAAATGCCAGTTTTACAAATCAAACATGTTGGCAGGACAATTTGGAATACAATTAAGGAAAGGCCAGAATGAACTTTGAATTGCAGCATGTGGTGGTGGAGATAGCAGTTATTTATTGAGCTTCTGGCATTCTATGTTAACTCAGAGGCAGAATGGAATCAGCTGAGCCTGGCCACTGTCAGAAAGCAGTTATGTATTTATGCGTGTGCGCTTGTGTGTGAATGATTGCAGTAAAGTAATGGATAAATGGTAAATGTCCTATAGTATATGGTACATAATCACCCACCACATCCACACTGCCACAAGTTATAATAAACAATGCACACCTATCAAAATGGATGTTATTAAGACCACTAATTATCTTCTAGGGCAGACACTATCAGCTGGTTTTGGTCTTGACAATTGTTGAATGCTTAATGGTCTAAATTACAGAATTGTCATGATCTGTTATCAGAGCTGTGTCAGGGGGAGAGAAGATGAGTAGAAGTTCAATACAGTCATTTCAAATGAATAATTTATGTCTTATACCCACGATGGTTTGATATACAGTATTTTAAAGTATTTTAAGCTCTACAGCAGGGGTCTCCAAACTATTCCACGGAGGGCCGTGTGTCTGCAGGTTTTCTCTCTCTCCTTGTACTTGATTGACTAATTAGGTTACTGATTGGTTAATATCTACCTTCACCTGGTTGTTTAGGTGTGAACTGGGAACCAATTTATAGGAAAAACCAAAAACCTGCAGACACACTGCCCTCCGTGGAATAGTTTGGAGACCCCTGCTCTACAGTATACCCATGTACTACAGTACACTCATGTATTCTGGGCTTGATAGGTCAACTATGTACTCAGGGCTCTACAATATAACCATGTACTCAGGGCTCTACAGTGCACCCATGTACTCAGGGCTCTATAGTGCATCCATGTACTCAGGGCTCTACAGTACAACTATGTACTCAGGGCTCTACAGTACATCTATGCACTCAGGGCTCTACAGTACATCCATGTACTCAGGGCTAGACAGCACATCCATGTACTCAAGGCTCTACAGTACATCCATGTACTCAGGGCTCTACAGTACATCCATGTACTCAGGGCTCTACAGTACATCCATCTACTCAAGGATGTTGATTGCCCACTTTATGTGCACGTACGCACCCCCTTCCCCCACACCGACACACACACATTTACAATTTGGCAAAACACCCATGCTGTCACTTCTCTCTCCACCAGGACGCTCTGCCTCTGCCTCTATTACTGGCCTGAGTCACTGGCTTACTCCATGGCTCCTTTGCTGTCCTAGAGAGGGTGCATCACATCATGCCAGGCTGTTGGTCATTGTCTGCATGAGTGGGTTGATTCACTGATGAGATCTTTCTGTCGGTTTTCACGCCCCCTCAGATTTCTGCAGTGGGAGATTCCTCTGTGGGCTATACTCAGCCTGATCTCAGTTTGGTTGTTGGTCTGTTGATGTCCCTTTCGAGGTCTGGGGCTATGCTTGGCCTAACAGATGGAATGATTTTAGCATATTTGATGTCCTGTGAAATGTTACATATGCCTCCTCTCTTCCTGCCTCTCTCTCTCTCTCTCTCTCTCTCTCTCTGTCTCTCTCTCTCTCTCTCTCTCTCTCTCTCTCTGTCATTCTTTCTCTCTACCTCTCTTTATCAATCTGTCTCTCTCTCTCTCCTCACATTTTCTCTTGCCCATTCTCTCATTCACACCCTTATTCCAGGAGGAACTATGCCCTTGGACCATGCCTTAAGACTACCTGGTCCAACAACACCTAGTTGATCTTATCCAAAGTTGCTGATCTAGATTCTGCTGATGAGCCACAGTCCACCAGTTGACGTTGCTCTTTTGGTCTTATAACTTCTTATAACCCGCGAATGAAAAGCCAACTGACATTTACATTGACTCCTAAGGACTTTGTATTTTGGGCACGATGGTTATCTAAACCTTTGAACATTTGTATGAGTGGGAAAAGCGATGTACTGGGATCATTTCCACCCGTTTCTTTTTTGGGGATTTTCCTAACCACTGTACTTAAATATGTTAATACTTGCTCTTTTGGGATTTAGGCTGGGTATTTGCATAACTATCAGGAAGAGTAGTTAACATTTTGTCCCAGTACATTTCTTTTTGGAATGTAGACAAGCAAAAGAAACATTTTAAAAAGTATGAGTTTAGTTTCATTCTGGGTTTCTCATTATCTCCCAAGTCCTTGAAAGGATGTTACTAACAAGCTGCCAAGGGAAGGTGTTAGAGCAAGGTGTTGATCACTGATCAACTGATCAACTTTTACCCCAAATCTGTTTTCCTCCTCTTGATTCTTGTTTTTCTCTTGTTTCCTTGATCTTGGTTCCAGACCAGCTGGTAAATAAAGACTCTGCCATGATAGATGATGATATTAAAATGTCATTACCTGCTGCTTAAAAGCTATCCAAATGCATTTATTGCTCTTGTGACTGCTGGCCAAATGGGAGATGGTGGATGAAGCTTTCATAATCATCTATGTGTGTCAGTGCCAGTAGAAAAGCAGTACACTCTGCCAGTAACAGATGACTAACAGAGTTACTGATAATAAACACCTGACTGGCACCAAGGCTACTGATAATATACACCTGACTGGTACCAAGGCTACTGATAATATACACCTGACTGGTACCCAGGCTACTGATAATATACACCTGACTGGTACCCAGGCTACTGATAATATACACCAGACTGATACCCAGGCTACTGATAATATACACCTGACTGGTACCCAG
>JACXGJ010005171.1:0-40460 GCA_016801105.1 Esox niger
GGGGGGGGGGGGGGGGGGGGGGGCTGCTGTCCAAGCCACTGATTTTGGAGTGCCTGTTGCACACGCCGCTCGGGACTGGCCAGTTACCTTTCCACTTCGGCTTTGTGTTGGTCTTTCGAAAAAATGCTGACCTCATTGTCACCCCACCCTCTCCTGTCAATCTTTTCCCCGCTCCGCGCTTCTCTTCAGATCCATCCGGCAGTAGCCCGTGGCAGTCAAGGAACAGCGGCGCCGTGCGGCGCGGGTCTGGAGGAGCCGTCGGGCAGGGCTTATAACACTAAGAAGGGAGCGTTCCACGAGGTCTTCAACCTGTCCGAGGATGAGCGCCCCCTAGCAGGTCAGTAGAGAACGTGCATTGGTGTTTCTCCATTCGCCTCTTTTGCTCCTTTCACTCACTTCAGTAATCACCATTGATGATCCTGGCACGTTTATTGACTGTGTGTTTGTTCAGTGCTGCCACAAGTATTGACTGATAGTGTTGGCAACATGTCAAACCTGGTGTGTGGGTGTGTGTGGGTGTGTGTGTGGGTGTGTGTGTGGGTGTGTGTGTGGGTGTGTGTGTGGGTGTGTGTGGGTGTGTGTGTGGGGGTGTGTGTGTGTGTGTGTTAGGTCTAACAATACTCATGGGTACCAAATGTCCCCATGAGTATAGTAAAACCACAAGAAATTGGAGGCAAAAGTCAATTTCTGGCTTAGGGTTTAGGGTCAAACTTAAAATAAAATTTTGAGTTTGTATTGGGGTTTCTTTAAGGTCCAGGCATTGTTGGTTAAGGTTAGGCATTACACCTAGGTAAAGTTCAGGCATAAATGTTACTTTATTGAGGTTAGGGTTAGGTTAAGGTAAGGATTAGGGTAAGGGATAAAGTTAGGGTTCGGTTTATGGTTAAGATTAGGGCAAGATAGCATGCAATTTCTCTTTTCTGGTCCCCATGAGGATAGCTGTACAAACTTGTGTGTGTGGATTGGTTCTGTTGACAGTGTGCGAGAATGGGTGGCGATGCTGCTTGATCAACAGGGACCGGAAGACACCCACTGACTACATCCGAAATGGTGTGCTCTTTGTCACTGAAAAGTAAGCCACCTACTCTCAACACCATACTCTTGTATGCCATCATCAAGTTTCATTTTTCTTTTGAAATCCCGTTTTAGCTCACAAAGTGCTCGCACACATGCTTGGTGTTTCGGAAAAGCAATGCAGAGGTCGAGCGGTTATGTTCAACACCGTACTTACGGTGCCCCTTTGTGAGTTAAGTATTGGTTTGCGTGTTGAGGTGTAATGCTATGTTCACTTCAGAAGTGTGCTTCCCTCCCTCTCCAGTTACCTTTGCTTTGAAAGCTCAAGCTCCAGGTCCAACTCCTCTAAGAAGAACAAAGTCATCAAACTGACAGACATCAACGATATTCAGAAGGTGACATGTCCTGCTTCACCTTTGGTCCAACTTGGTCTGAATTCCTTGGTTTCACAACGTCTGCTGTGGAGTATTAAGTTGTGTTTTTTTTTGTCCCACAGTACAAAGTACTGTCTGTGTTGCCTGGGTCAGGAATGGGAATCTCCATAGCAACGCCGTACACCCAGAAGGTAGGAACGTTTACGCTCGGTCTCTTTTTGTTTCCCCTCTATGTGGGTCTCAGACTTGTTGTCAAATGTGTCGTTAACAAGTTGAGATCTGTTGAAAAATGCGTCACTCCCTCTGCTTTACGATCTCCCTCTAACCGTCCCCCCTCCCCCTCTCTGTCTGTTTCTCAGCCAATGGTGTTTGGTGCCATGATCCACAGGGACGAGGCCTTTGAAGCCATCTTCACACAGTACAAGAAGATTGTGACCATGAACACGGCCACCAGCACTGAGACTTAACACACCAAGATGGCCGCCTATACAAGGGACTTGTTTCGCTTACACTGATGTAGACATAGCAATGTTGTACACAGAGAGCCACTAGGCTACTGGCTATTTAGGACATACGAAAGTATATTACTGTCCATGCCAAGTTGGTGGCATTGTTCCACTAAGACACTTGGCACACAGTATTTGATGATGGTATCCGCTTGATCTAAGGCCTTGTCCATCAGTATAGATCAGTATCTTGTCACTGATGACTAGCTCCTCATACGGTCTGATTAATGTATTACCACACCTGGACCCGCTCAATATCGCTGCCCCCTGCCACATATTGGTTGGGCCAAGGCTCTAGTATATATGGACATAGCCTGTAGGGGTTCTTGAGGAATTTTGGCCAGTGAACCCATTTCAAAATCGAAATGTTTGCGATCACTACGATCAATCTACGACCAGTCTATATAGTTTTTTTAACCTGAAGGGATGTATGGTTTGCAATGCATCCAAAAAATGAGAAGTTCCGCAAAACATCAAGATCATCTATTACTGTGTACATCGTCTGTATAGAACAGATCATATTTGATGTTTGTTTCCCTCTAGTCAGTTGCCTGGTCCTGCTGGAAGACGTGTTCTTTAGTATGCTAGCGTTCAAGAATGGTGTCTTAATATTTTTTTTATAGTTTAAGGCCTTATTACATGTTAAAAAAAGGTAAAACTCTTTATTACAACCCCACCATGCAAGATACAGTTTTTGCTTGTGGCCCTATTTTTAAATCAGATGACCGCACATGGGTCCGCATCGCCTAGTTTGGGAAACGCTGCTATAAAGCCTAGCGGGCGAGCCTGTGTCGTCTTTCTGTCCTGCGGTAAGATATTCAACTCTCGCTTTCTTTGGATGTCAGCCGGTGTGAATGTTACACGCGTGAGAATGTGTTCTGGTAAAAAGCGCGTGAGTGTGTGTGGCAGTTCGGAGCGGTACTTTCATGGACAACACTGTGCTGCTTCTGGAGGCCGGGTCTCCATGCATGCCTGACTGGGCTGTCTGACTCACCCTGTATTAAACACAAATTAACAGTTATTGCTCCACTTAATTCTCGTTGCCTCTGCCTTTAATAGTATTTACTTAAACTGATATAAATATTGACAGCCTTACACAGATCATTGATGTAATTTTGACTCTATGTCGGTTACACGGCACACTGTTTTAATGTTGAAAAATAGTGCTTACGTTTAGGAAAACCTTATGTGCTACTGTAATGAAAGGTGCTTTAGTGGTCATTCCAACAATAGCCTTTAGGTGTAACTGTTTATTTTGCCTTTTCAGGGGGTTCAGGGACGGAACAGGAATAATTGAATGAAGGGCAGCAAAAAGTCAAAAGCCTAGGGAATACTGAAGCTATTCTAGTGAATAACCTTGTCAAATGCATTTGTGTCTTTGCACAGAAAATGTATGGATTTGACATGTACATGTTAACGAGTCGTGATACAGTCATAAAGCCCCACACGCCATAATTCACTACTGAGTACTTCTGAAGCCTTACAGTATATTGTAGAACCTTTTTTCTATGCAAATAGGCATTATACATAATTGGTTCAGTCCAACTGTGTAACTTCTTTAGGTGTTCCAGAATGCTTTGGAATATATTGCAGAGACTTTAAAAAGAACAGATTACATTACATGTGAAGCTATACCAAAACAATCAAATCTCCAAAAAGTAGAAGCCTTTTTTGAGCCTTGTTCACCCACTCAGTGATGCCTTATGAAATGTACTGACAGATTAAACAGACCCAAAATAATGCAGATCTGTAATTTAACTTCCAGTGACTCTGAAGTGTAAACATCATGGACATTTCCACTGGATCAAGCATCACCAAAGCACAGGGCAATTGCAACAAGCATACAACTTCTACATGTCCATTGCGGGAATGTTTTCGCAAACCCCAAACCAAAATGTTGGTCTATTCTTGATGTGTTTTAGAACTGAAGGAGAATGGAGGCTACAAAGTAAAACGCTAACTTTTATATTCTAGTCAAACACACCAGTGACGCGATCTAACTGAACATTTTCGGTTGATGCCTTGTAATCTACAGTACACATACTAGTGTATGTGTATGTCTTTTACTCTTCAAGCCCCTCGAGGCAAATTTTATACATTTTAAGAAGCACAGAATGTACTGATTATGTAAAACAGTGAAATGGTTATTTCACTGGTTGTCATGTTGTTTCTGCTTATATTGGTGATGTTTACTCAGTTCTCTAAGCTCCACTGAGTTCCTCCAGTTTGATTCTGTTTCTTCATGAATCTGTAATGTTAACTCGGTTCTCGAAACTCTGCTGATTTCCTACAGCTTTGATTTTGTCTTCATGAATCTGTAATGCTTACACAGTTGTCTAAAGTCCACTGAATTCATCCAGTTTGATTCCTTATAAGACTGAGGGCATGAAGACTGGGCTGGTGTTAATTCTAATGGATACCATCTGATGGCTGATAACCCAGAGTGATCTCTAAACACACCTCCTTTCTTCAGTCAGCCATTCTTTTTAGTTGCAGTAGTTACCATAAGAGCATGATGTGAAGGGTGTTAATTCATTGAGTCATGTTGCACCCAAATGTGTGTGGATCATCACTCTCTAAGCAATGTCTTGCATAGTAGTCAACTGGTGAAAGGAGTGCTATCATTAAAGGGCATGTCCTAAACTATCAAACGCCTCACTAACCCCTGGCAACTCAACAGTTGACACTGATGGCTTCATACAGTTCCCTGGTAGGGGAGGTCAGTGGTTTCAACCTGTGGTCTGCAGACATCTTTTTGTCCGCTGCGGTACTTCTGGTATGTTTTTTTTATTAGTATTAGTTATATTACATGTATAAAATGCAGTTTGCTAATAATAGTAATAACGATATGCTGGATGCTATTACTTCCACTCCAAATTCAAGCTCCGAAATACTTAAATTCAGCGACTTGTGGTCAGTTGTGGTCCTTTAACTCCATTGACTCGGATTTGGTGGTCCTTGGAATTAAATGCTTACCTACCATATCCTCTCATGGTAGATCCTTTGTGAATCAATTTTTCATGATACTTCCCACTCTGTAACCGTCTAGGAATGATTAATAGTTAGCTTTTAATACTTATTTGTAATCTGTGGTGTCCAATGACAAACATGTTATGTTATACTAGAGAGAGAGAATAATGTTATGCACAAATCCTTGTAAAGTTTTTAAAGAAAAAGGTTTATTGTAAATTGTACATTTTTATTTAAGTAAACAAATTTAAAGTACTCCCTGGGTGTTTTCTTGCTTTTTCAGTAACTTTAAACAATGAAACAAAGTTGGGTCTGTCGATTGTGTTTTCAGATTTTTGACCTGCTTTGCTCCCTTTATCAGAGAGAGCAAATTGCAGAATGCTGGATTAAAAAAAAAAAAAACTTTAGAAGACCTGTTTGATTTTGTGGTGTAGATCAAGAAATTCTGACTGTAGGAAACTATTCATACACATGATGTTATCCAACTGTTCAGAGAGGGAACACCAGAACATAACTGCTCTGACTGTTGGCCAAGATTCTCAGAAGGATGTTTAAACATCACCAGGGAATTCACAATGGTTAGAAACCTGCTCTTACTGTGGGAAGTGCTTTACAGCATCAAGGCCTTTTACAGTTCACAAGAGTGTGCACACAGGAGGGAAACATTATTCCTGCTCTGACTGTGGGAAGTACTTTACAAGATGAAGTGGTCTAACGAGTCGTAAAAGAGTGCACAGAAAGAAACTGTACGCCTGCTTGGACTGAACAGTATCTCAACAAAGCAAGCAAAGAGAACAACTGAGAATTCAATTCTTCCATTACCTTTTTATTGCATGTCCTTTCATTTTAAGTGAAGCAAAGAAACCTGAGTGACACAAGCTGAAGCATCAGCTTCCAGAATGTGCCAAATGTTCTTGCTGCAGGTTGCACCCCTACTCAATGCTCCACCTGTTAGGTTCCATTGTCCTCCAGAGGTGTAGCTGTTCACACTGCCTGAAGGTATTTTATATACTGTCACCTATGATTTGTCAGTACGCTACACTGAAGGACCTGAGTTTATTTGAATTATATACAGTGTCTTTAGTAAACACTCGTACAGTACATTTCTGAAACTATATTGTGCTGCCAACCTCTTAGTGGTAGTACTGACTGATACCACAAGGTGGCAGTACGTCATAAGATTCTGAGCCGTGCAAAGGACACTCCAGTCGCACAAAGTACACAGAACACTGTTTCGTGTCCACTTGTTCCAGGCGTCATATTCCGAAAGGCTCATAAATAACATTATCATAACACTTTAACGGGGAGACCTATATCTTTAAGTGATTGCGCCAACAGAATAAATAACATAGCATTGTTTTCAAGGCACAATGTTGCTTTCCCTGCAGCTGTTTGTGAACTGTGTCGTTTGGCTTTTGTATGTTGAAATGTCAGGCTTATTCCCCAAGCTGCTCCTCTTGAGAGGCCACAGGAAAGCTCGGCGCATTTCTGCCTGCATGAATAAACCATCTGGCTCCCTGTGGTACTCAGCAGCGTAATCACTTACAGGTCCCTGGAAGCACAGGGCCGTTTCCTACACCTTTGTGAAATTGGCAGTAAATTGTCAGGGGGCACCTTGCTAGAGCCATGTTTAGGTAAGGTCCCATTCTCACTGGGTGGGCTTGATGGAGGATAGAGGAGACTGGATCCACTTTTACGACACCTGCGTGAATGACTTCTGCGATTTGTAAGTAGTGCTTATCGAAAGGCAGCGCCGTAGTGCTTATAGAAAGGCAGCGCCGTAGTGCTTATCGAAAGGCAGCGCCGTAGTGCTTATAGAAAGGCAGCGCCGTAGTGCTTATAGAAAGGCAATGCCATCGTAAGTGCCCATGTAAAACATAACTATTGTTGATAGCAGGAGCCATGCTGATGAGAAAGGTGCCACAATTCTTGTTCCCTGTAAGTAGGGTCACGGTTCATTTAACAGACAAGTAATCCTAGAGGTTTTCAGCACAAATAAGCTGAAAACTTTATCTCTTACCAACTATGCTCCATGTCCATGTATTTTGCTCTTTACATTGTCTTTGATGAGAGGCGAATATGACACTCGTAAAGCAGAGGCAAAGCTGTCCTTTGGGCAGTGTCACTACAGCAGCCAGCCAACGTTATTTAAGTCCCAGTGGTGGTTAAAGTTGACATTTTAGAGCCAATTATGCCTGGAATCATCCTCTGGTATCCCAGCTGTTCTTTCTAATTGCAGTGTAATATGTTCCTAAAGTTTAGGTCACTTGGAAAAACAATACAATGCTTTGTGGTTGAGAGGCTACTGGGCCATTAACACAAGTGAGTCCTAATTGGGGTTAAAGGTCCTATCCAGTAAACATTTATATCTGTTTAACTATTTTTGGACAGATTAACATGCCATTATGGATGTTGGAAAAATGCTTTATTGCTATGGTGCTAACATAGAAATTTGAATCACAGAACTTCAATTCAAAGTTCACTTAATTGTTTGGGTTATGTCAAGGGCTATACCAGCACCCATACAGTTATTGAGCAGGTGGTCATACATTTTCCATTGACTTGCCAAAAAAAAGATATTTACCCTTTGCCATCCCAAGGGTCTAAAATCAAGAGATTGGGTGGCAATGAAATATTTTGGTAACTAGGTTCCACTTTCAGTGAATGTTGTACAATTCCCTTTGCTGTGTCTCTGAGCGGTTCACCCAGGGAACCAATTTTGGAACACTTTGATTTGGCCCAAAGGCCTTCTCTTCCACCACATCTCCCTGTGCACCACGTAAACAAATTCTGTGTCCTAGGGGTGTGGTTGCCTTCATGGTGGCTCTTGGGAGACCTGCCTCGGTAATGGGCTCCTATTCCGTCTGGGGGATGACTTTGAACACGGGCCCTCATCCATCAGTCTGCCGTGTCATCACAGCCCTTTTCCACTTCGACGTTTCCCTTTCGGGTTCTATCCTCTGCCGCGCCGCGGAACGATGTCTGCTCTCTGTCACTTCCCAGAGGTGAACCATGTCCGCAGATGCTGGATTTAATCATAGTCAGAGATGACTCTTCGCTGCTATTTGTCATCTGCATGATCGCGTCGGAGTAGCAACAGCTCTTCTAATCCTTATGGGATGGTGCCTCGTACGGAATGTTCTTTTTTTTCCCCGGTGGTTTGCTCCCAATTCTGCCCCTACTTTCAAACAGTGATGGCTGGACATATTTGAGGTTGAGCTATGCTTGTGCGCAGATAAACTGTCATGTACCATTCTGCTGAACCTAGATAGGGAACTGGCTAAGAGATGTTCCTGTTTCCCTCTGAGGGGGTAGCCTAAAGCTCCCTGTGTACATATCATTAGTGCCCTCTGCCACAGCACCCAACTGTGAATGACAGCGTCTGAGGACACCGCAGTCCCTGCTTTGTTTGATACAATGCCCTTCACCACTGTGTTTTCAGAGGTTCCAACGTAACCATATTGCATCTGTCGCACTTATGCTGGTTTTTCACACAGCGATGTGAGATTAGATGGGAAATGTACTTTGTTTTCTATCAGGAAAGACCAGCTATTCATGGATTTCAGGAATCCCATTTCCATCTTTCTTACCATATTTCATTCTGCTGTCCTCCTGCTAACCAGATGCCAGGATAAGCCCTTGAGTCTTTCATGCCAGAATTGTGTGGAGAACTGTCACATTGTCAATTCTAATTAGCTGGACACATTAATTGGGTAGGTTTCATCTGGAGCCCATGGGAGTTTGAGTGTTTGTTTTTTATACACGCTGGTTTGCTGTGGAGGCGGCACTTTAGTTAACACTGCTGAGGTTAAACAGATGGTGCAAGAAGGAGGTTCTTGTATGAGTGTTTGTGTGCATAATGGGCCAAATTTGTGTCCCTTTTTATTTGCTATGTCTGTGATACAAGGCTGTTTAATAAAAAACCTGGTTTCACTAACCACCATTTAATTCACTCTGAATGCTAAATGACAAAATGGCAATACAGCTTAACATATTTTTAAAAACCTGCAGCATATGCTGTTTTATTTTTGTAATGAGACTGAAAAGTATTTTAATGTCTAAATACTGATACTGCTCATGTTAGTGTCACTGTTAATTTATTAGCCTACATATTGCCCGAATGGCCTTCACCAGAGCTCTGGTAAAGGCAGTTCAGCTAATACATTAGCCAAGCCTGGATCCATTGATGGGCAAAGCTGGGCATTGCCTCCCCAGATAGAATCTGTGCCCCCCACTGATAAAAAAAGCCCCCTCAGTCAATTCAGCCTGAAGCCTGGCCTGATATTAGGGCCTGACAATAAATACAAAAATACAGCCTTCCATTGCTATCTTTATGAAAGGTAATACCACCAAGTTACTGATATTTGTTTACGAATGAAGAGAAATAGTAATGGCCTAAGCTCTCATTTGATATTCCATGTTTTTCATTTTAGAAAAGAACAAATGGAGACAGTGGGCATTTCAATGTATCACCAAGCTAAATAAGAAAGTTTTTTTGTTGAAACCTGCAGGTTATCTGTTGAAAAACAATATGTTCTCACAATATGTCTAGAAATTGGTGTGCCACCTTTTTACGTGACTTCATGAAATTCCTTAAATCAATCATCAAAAAGGCTGGTCGGTGAGATGGAGTGAATGATGAGTCAGTGAACCTTGGGTCAGTAAATTGATGCTAGACGTTTGAAACTCTTTCAGGGTTCTCTGATGAAAATAGACATCGTCGTCACCTCACGCCATCACCTCACCCATATAATGGACACCATAGAGGAACGACTCTGATGCGTAAATGGCAGTAATGGTGTGGTCGAATTGCCTCAATTTGTTGAGACGTAAGGTTTGGTCTGCTACTGATTCTCCATTGTGAGTGGTCTCTCATGTCATTGAGAGTAAGTGCAGTTTTGGAGAGTAAAGTGAAAATGTATGAGGAAAAAGGAAAAGCACCAAAAAAAAGAATTAAAACAACTACGATAGAAAAAAAGCCCGCTTTGCTTTTAGCGGTTTGAACCGATCTGGACCAAAATTAAATCAATGTTTGTGTGATTGTTCCTGTCAGTTCCTGCTACTCTAGCACGGTCATGTGGCGGGCTGCATGGCGTCCGTTGTGATCTAGCGTGTTTCTGGCTCCAAAGGCTATGCTTGTTGGCCATCTGGAGGGAAGCACATTGGCCATTAATCACCTCTCCTGGGAGAGACTTCAACAAACATTCTGCAAGGGTGCGCTTCACTAATTCACGGCTCTTTGTGTACCTTTTCAATCTCTTTTACTATCTCTTTCTCTCTGAGATGATCATTTGTTATACACCGGCCTTCCTAATGGGAACAGGAATCTACTGAACTTCTTTGAGGTCTTGGTTGTGCTGATCGCTCTATTCTATCCCACATCTGTGAAGTTGCAGATGCTGTTCTGATCACATCCTGTAGTTAGATCAGACATTTCACTGAAAGTTCACTTTTGCAGTTTTCGATTGGTCAACAACACAGATATGAAATCAGTGTAATGCTATCAACATTGGCTTCCAATACATCCTCCCAACACGTCAAAAGATGTATTTAAGGATACTGGCTGACAGTGGTCTGTATTGAACATCATCCCAGGACTACCACAACTCTCCCAGCTGACTATGTGCAGCTTTATCTGGACAAAGACTTCCTGACCAGCAACACGTGACGAGGGTGGCCTACTGGTTAGAACATCTGACCAGTAACGGAAATGTTCAGACATTTCATACTAGAGCACCCGCAAAGACCCCCTCTGCTCATTTTACACAAACACCTATAACTCAAACAAAACGTCTGCTCCATGAGACCATGGAGAGGCTGACCAGCCTTGATACAATCAAGATAACGTGTAACTTCATGCAAACCAAGGCCCCCTGCACTTATTCCAATCCAAACTGTGGGCTCAGCTATTAGTTTGGCTGAATCATTCAAATTCCTGGGCACCATCAACTGTCACAAACATAGGTGTGTGGACAACATCAAAGCATCATCAAAAGTATAATCAAAACATGGATGTATAACCCCCAGAAAGTGGATATATAACTTGCAATCTGTGAATGACGATTTTGAAATTTGAAATTACATGAATATTAATAATGTTTTAAGTGAATTTGCATGTACAAAAATATAAAAATATATATAAGAATTGTTATTAAGTTATTTCAGTGAGTAAGGAAGCCAATCGGTTTTTATACTAAAAAGAACTAACCATGTAGATTAAAAAAAACATTCATTCATCTCATCACTAATCCAAATGGGAAACATTAAGTATTTTTTAAGACTGTCCTGTGTTGTTTGATATTAAAATGTTTTGTATGTCAAAGCACATGTACCTGTTAGTTTGCAAGTCCTTATAGACTAAAGAGTAGAGAGAGGAGAGTAAGTGGACAATGGAGATCAGGTTAGGGGCATTTCAGGTCCATATCAGCATGTATTTCAAATGTTCAAATGTTTTACATTTTCTATAGAAAAGTATCCCAATTTCTTGGCAATGGTACATACACAAGGACTGAATCAATATAAACAGGAGGAAATAATTGGGAAGACACAAATATATGCTGAGTACGCCAAATATAACAAACTATTTGCTGTAGTTCTATATCAAAATCATAGTACTCAATTTCAAATCACATCTTTCCCCAATAAACTTGATAATATTATTTTGTGTTTATGTGGTGGAAATCAAAAAACACTCTGGTGTAGTGAGACTCTCGTCCTCCTCCCTGAGGGGCTGTTGGAACGTGGCCTTCTGGATATGGTGTCTTTCTCTCCCTCTGAACATTTTTGTCAATGCATTTGCTTTATTGTTTTCTAAGCATATACCTTGTATAATGTTACCCTTCATTTTACAATGTTTTATGAAATATTGTCCCTTGATTGACAGCTCATATATCCATTCTTGCTAGTCAACACATTGCCCACTACTTGTTTGCATATCAGTGGGCTCAGATGAAGATTTATTTTGTTCATTAAAATGCTCTGCATAGATCACCTGAGGAAAATATAATATGCACATATGGATCAAATCTAACCCCACTGCCAGGAAACCCAGTTGGTCTATTGTCTGGTACAGAAATTCCTAAGGTTTGCTGGAGATATCGGAGGCATTAAGCTGTCATGCATCCACTTACCACACTGTGGCAATGTGTCTTTGTGGATGTGCGATACGGAACATGAGAAACATGGTTGATTGCCCTACTAGACTTGTGTCCATTTTCACTATTTCCATATCATTCTTTTAATGCTTTATTTAACACCGATAGCATTTTGTCTGAAAAGGTGAGGGATGCATTCAAACCCACGCAGCTGCACATGGTAACAGAGGGCAGCAGCTCGGACCCCTGGACCACCCTGTCGTCGTTTTAGTTGTTTTTAGTGCAAACTCAGCCGCTCACTCTCGTCACTGGTCCAGGAAGGTGAAGGAAGCTGGAGGCTCTTACTTAGACCGTTTTTACGGCCTTCCACAAAAGGGAGATGAATCACTTAGGATATTACAGAATGGGAGGACTTCTTTAGTAATTGCATACTCTCTCACACACTCATTGTATCTGCAAGCTCGGGTCCCCGCTGCGCTCCTCTGAAGTGCCGGACAGGGGCGAGCAGTTAGGGAAGATGTGGAGGAAGTAAACACTATCATTTAGAATGAACGTACCGTATCGTCCCTTGCTCCTCTCCACTGACACAGCGGCCCACAGGTGGGAGTTAGAGTGGCCGGCCCGGCTGCTTATTGAAGTCCAGATGTCTGGCGGAGGTGTTTACTGAGAGAATAGGCCTGGCTGCTTTCCAATCCATTCACTCTGTTTCACTGGGCTCATGAGGACAAGCCGGGCAACACTGCTTGAGCAGGTTCAAACTGGAGCCAGATTATATCATCTTGATAGGTGGACGACTTTGTCCTCGTTGCCTCAGCGTGTGTGTACATTGCATTACAAAAACGTTCAGTGTTAAATACATCTCTTGCAACTTTCTCGTAGTCGCTGTATTACTAGACCATCGCTAAGATTTATGTCTGGCCCCTTGTATCACTTTGAGACCCAGAGAACTCCCCTCAAATGTTGGCATGATAAATGGAGACCAAGCCCCCACAGGTGCAATGTTTTCTCCTTTCCCTCCAAATAGCTGAACTAATATGGGTGCAAAGGAGGCGGATGGGTGAATTTATTGCTCAACCTGTCCTAGCGGGCCCCAGGTGATTACATTAGGCAAGCCCACCGGGCCAGGAAAGGAGGCTGGGAGAAGGGATGTTCTTTTTGGTTTGGTTTCTATATCGTTGGAGTTAGAACAGCAGTTTGACATAGCAGCCTGGGAGTAGGTTTTAGATGGCTGGAATGCATGGCATTATATGTGTAATGGAGTTCTGTCTGAATACGCAGCCACATTTTACCCAGGATACCTGGTGCTTTGGTTGTAGATCATGGACAGATCATTTAGTCCCGTCGTGGATTTTGTTTGTGCCAGGGCTTAAGCAATCTCTGACCAAATCTAGCCTACTAACTCAATGTTCTCTTTGTTACAAAAAAAGCATGGATCGGAGTACCAAACACTCCAGGAGCTGAATCAGAAAATGTCCTGAATTAATATAAATGCTTCTTTCTGGTTCAATCAGCATCCCTTGGGGTGATTTGATAGGAATTCCCCACTGAGCAGCTTCTTCCTGAAAACCCCATTGTCTAATGCCCTCTGCAGGAGTCCTCATCAGACTGCAGTCAGCCACTCAACAGTCTCCACTTGAACTTGGAACACTGTAGTGTTGCTCATCAAGGCCCCATTTGCCACTCACACTGCACTAGCATATCCACAGAGGTCCGAAGATAATGACAACAGTTAGTCCATTTTCCACAATGCACCGGGCGACCTCCTTTTTCATACTCCCTCGCTGGCTGGAGGATGGAGATAACTGGACCACAGCCTGTGTTCTGTTGTTTGTTGCTAGGACCATCGTCCAACCAGGCTAACGGACTGAGATAAAATGGAAGACAGTCATTGCCGGTGACACAAAACGGAGGCAGTTAGCATGGCGGTCATTACTGTCTTTCATAATTAGCAAGTGTTTTATAATTAGCCACTAGCTAATGACTGTTTTTCTTCTCATTCTGTCACCATGGTTGCAGAGTCTAGACCGCCACCTCCTGCGGTTTCAGACTAAATGGCAGGTTAGTCGGGTCACTTAAATGTTCCCAGCAAATGTCCCTGGCGGCTCTCAGACGTGATTCGGACTGCCGTTTGGCCACGCTCCTAGAACTTTCTCTGTGACACTGCCACCATGGCTGTGCGGGGGAACAGCTGGTGCCAATGACAAACCGTAGAGGGGTGTGTTTTTTTTGTTCCCCTCGACATCGGGGAGCAACTCTTCGGCATCTGGACGAAATCCCAAAGTCTCCTTGCGTCGGTTTTGGCTGACTCCAGTTGACTGCCTCTGCCACGGTCCAACTGCTCTACATAAGGTGGAGGAAAGCCGTCATTTCTTCTTAGTCTTTATTACTCTCGTCCCATCAGGAGATTTTCCTCCCAACACTACACACCAGGAAAGGCAAAATGATCTCTAAGCTCATGGATTGTTAATAAAGTTTGGTTTTGCAGGCTTGTGACCTTGAATAAAAAATGAGGTTAAACTTTATCACACTTTCATTATGTAAAACCATGACGTAGAGCTTTGATCGTATTTGCATACACCTATCCAATCATTTCAGATCTAGTGCCTAGGTCGTGGTCGCTTTGAACATAGGGGACAGTGATTGACCTGCTTAGATGATTGTTGGCAGACATCTTAAGCCAATGTCTGCCTGGGGACATACAAGACGCATAGCTCAGATCTAAGACGTGACTGAAGTGAGGAGACGATGAGGAGACGATGAAAGGGAAAAAAGTGTTGTGCCTGCTGCGAGGATCTCCAATGGCAGACAGCACAGAGAAGATATGGAAGTGGGGGTTAACAGCACATCTATATAGTCAAACAGATTTTTTGAACATTGAAAAGATGAAATTGCAGACTTGGGAAGATGTCAATACAAGGCAGGTTGGAGCATGTACTCGATGGAGAGATTGGAGGGCACAAACAGGGAGCCTTACCAACATTGAGCTGCATTAGTTCAGATGAGAAATGACACGTTTCTAGATTAGGGCCTGCACCACTCCCAGTGTAAAGTTCAATGTAGAGCATCAACTTTCTGAACCAAGTCACCACCCAGTTGCTGACGGAGAACAACATTGTGTTTTCCAGTGTTACCCCAAGAGTGGGGGATACCACCAAGTTGTTAACTGTGATGGTCTTTCTCTGGAAGAAGATCTGCGGTGACTTGTCGAGGTCAAGCGCCAGGTCATGTGCCGACATCCAAGCTAAGTTCTATGCCAGGCCCGCGGATATCTACTTCCGCAGAGTCAGATGACTGTTTTGCCAGCCAATGTTAACTAGCCACAGCAGAGTGACATGTAATCTACAGGAAGAGCTAGCATGCTTGGTGTTCCCATATTCGTTCAGTCAATGTTAATGTCAGCAACGCCCTTTAAACTTTAACTGAGGCATAAAAATTTATCCCTATCTGACTGTGGGTAAGTAGGGGATGCTTGGAAGTCAGTTCATTGGGTCAGAGACTATCAGCTCAGGAATTTTAAACAGCACCCCTTTCAATGTGGGAAAACGTGTGCCCCTGAGCAAGGTACTTAACCCTTGAATAAGTCCTCTAAATTACGTAAATCCTGAACTAACACTTTAGCTCAAATACCACAATGAATAGCATTTATGGCAGAAATCCTTAGCAGCGAATTCTTGGTCTAATAACTCACAAGGGAGTTCCTCTGTTAAGGTTAAGTACCAGCAAAGATAGCAGGTCATCAGGTAAGTGTGCACTCAAAAGCATTAGTGACGTGACTTCCTAATAAGAGAAGCAGTTTGAAAATAAGCAGAATGCTTAAACCTGATGCGGTTTTCAACTCAACCAAGCATGTTTGTTGTTGGGATGAGATGGGCCGTAGATACAATTGATATCTTGAAAATTGGGAGATCGAAAATCGGGCATAATCTGTTTGGACAATGAATCACGAAGGGCATTCATTCTTGCAAGCCATCCTGTGTGATTGTAAGTTATAAAGAATTAGACAAAAAATTTATTGAGGGATTATTCCATGGAGCCTCTACCTATTACAGAAGCCCTTGCTCTCCTTGTGCTGTTCACCCATTGAAGCCAGGCTGTGGTCTCAATGCTCCAGAGGCAGTTTTCCTTTGTGTGCTTATCACTTGCATTAATGGGGTCATTTGGGCTTCCTATTTCCTCTCAAATCGCACGATCAACCACTGCAGGTATGGTTAAAAAAATCTGTAGGGTTAATATTATATAGTTTTTATAGTTTTTCCACTGTCCTTCAAAATTACATTTGTGCAAAGGGTCAGATAGAAATTAACTAGCTGTATTGAAAACCGCACTTTGAGAGGCCTTAGCAAGTTTTGACTTTATGGCACTGTTCCAGTTCTCTGAAAAGTATTTTTACCTCAAAAGTCTAAGGCTGGGTTGCCATACTCATTTATTTTCCTTTCCCAACACACACTCTTATTAGGTTGGTTTAAAAAATACCTAAAATTAATCTCTGCCTAACTGATCTTTGCTTATAAACTTTCCCTTTGCAGAGATCTACAACTGCAATACAAATTGAAATAAATAGTTAAAAAGAAGAAAAAAATGCCAAGACACAGAAGATAAATTATAGAGCAAAACCCTAAAGCACTGTGTAATCAAACGTAGGTAATGCTCTTCGTGATGTCAGTTGGGGGCAGTCTCTGGGGTAGTGCTACTGAGATTGTATGGTGGGTTGAGACCCACATAGCAGGAAGAGGAAGTGGCAGATAATACATTACCTACACATTTGGCATGACACTCCCCCACAACCTTGCAGATTCGTGTTTCCTGAAAACAGAGACAGGCATTAGGGTTGCACTAATGTTGCTTCAATAATGTAGCTGAGTTTCTGGGGAGTTTGGTTTCTTTACATTTGGATATTTGAGGTGAAACGTTCACTGCCACAAATTACAAAAACATTACTTAGTAACTGCATTTTTAAGGAGTATGTTGTCTACATCAGAGGGCATGGAGGATACAATAAATCTGTTTTGTATTGGCTGAGTGGTGAGAGAATGAGCTTTTTATTGGTCTGGGGGTGAGAGGAGATGAAGAAAATGGATCTTTGATTGGTAGAGGGGAGAGGAATGACCCAAGGTCAGTTCTTTCTGCTACAAAGGCAGCCAACCCATGATCAATATGGTCATTTTGCCTGTTCACTGAACTCAGAATCTTTCACCCCTCCTTCTCTTTCTCTTTCTCCCTCCCTCTCGCTCTCACGCACCAACATACAAAATGAATTGACAGTAAATGGACCACAGTGGGAGGGAAAAATGATCCAGTGATACTATGTTGGGTGAACTGTGAAGAAAATACCTAGTTCATTCTATTATTGGGATTTAGTAAATTTGTTCTTTCTCATCTTCCTGTTTGAGGTAGGAGTAGAGGATTGGAGTATTAATATTATTTCTATATATGGGAGTATAGGATAAGAGTAATCATATTCTTTCTATATAAAGGAGTAGAGGATGGGAGTATTTATATTATTTCTATATAAGGGAGTAGAGGATGGAAGTATTTATATTATTTCTATATAAGGGAGTAGAGGACGGAAGTATTTAAATCATTTCTATATAAAGGAGTAGAGGATAAGAGTATTTATATTATTTCTATATAAGGGAGTAGAGGATGGGAGTACTTATATTCTTTCTATATAAGGGAGTAGTGGATAAGAGTATTTTATCTGTAGGGAAGGGGTAAGAGGATAGGAGCATTTATTCTATTTTTCTATTTGGTAGATGATATGTGTAAGTTAATACAGAAATAAGTTCATATTTCAGACACAATAGTAACAATTGGTCTGATTAGTGAAAGTGTTGTTCGTCATGGGCAGTAATCTGCTTTAGCAATCACAAACATTCCATTTGGTGAGGGCACCACTCAACTTGGAAAAACTCAAACTAAGTTGGACTAACTCTCGGCAGGGGTTTGAGCCCAATTTGTGTCGTAATGTCTTCAGCATCTTTCGGTAATCCAGTAAATTGCAGCACAGGCTGTTCAAAGAAACAGTTCCCGGTGGATGATCTCCAAAATGTAGTAAATTCTGTATCTAGTCGATTAGACCCGCAGTGGGACACGACCCATTACAGTTACGTACAAGTATGTACGCTTAATAGCATCATTTACAGGAAACTGTGTGTGTGTAATTACAAGCATTATACAATAGTACAACTTACGGCATCATTAGCTATGCAAAAGCACATGCAGTTACTTCCAAGCCATAGCAGTGTGGTTGATTTGAATGTTCTGGAAATCTTACTGATAGGAAAACAAATTGCCACGAACCAGAATCTATGAATTCAGACGTCCTGAGAGGAGGCAACAACTGAAGTAAATGTTCAAAAAAACGGTTTGCTCTAAGCCATATTTGGATTTCATTTAGATAAGCCCATTGCCGTGGCTCTACAGGTTACCTAAATGTTGGGACAGTGAACAGACGTGAGAAATTGAGGGAAAAAAGAGATCTATATATAGGCAGGTTTCTGACTGAGTTGAAAGACAAAATGATGCTGTTTCCCCATGACCCCCGGCAAAGCTGGTAGGGCGGTGAAAGCAGGGGCGCTGCCTGGGATTTTGGCCCCCATGGAAATATTTCCCATCAGGCCCTACCCAGGGGAGCCGTGGGGCGCGGGGCGATGCATACAGTGTAATTCACTACTTGATGCAAGACTGATGCCCTCTATGAGAAATGTGCTGAAGTCCGTGTTATGCAGTCTAAATGTAATTTGAATGGTACAAGTCTTGACTGGAAAATTCATGGAGACATACCAAATGTCTTAAAGGTTATTTTAACATTGGCTGTCACTAATACAGTCTCTTAATGATTCAAACTATTGATCAATATGTGGAAAAATAATGAGTGTTTGAATTCTTATCACTAAATAGGATTTAACCATTTTTCTTTTTTTTCATAATAATATAAAGAGAATCCCACAAAACCACTTCAATTGCCAACTGACATGTCATTCAACAGAACGCAACTCACCTCCTTCATTAGTGAGTAGGGCTGGTTCAGGGGTACATGGATGGGCAGTCAGGGCTGCTGAGTCTGAAGCTGCATCTGTTGGGCCTAGCACCAGGCAGGGAAAACTGATTAAGTATCAATAGCTTGCTAAATGTTTGCCTGCAATGATAAAATATCAGCTAAAAGAGGAACAAAATGTTGACACTCAGAATTTTCTGTGAAGATATTAAGTTACTAGCAAAAGTAGCTTATTTCACTATGGTGCGCGAGCGTGTGCGTGTGTGTGTTGGGGGTGCTCAATAAGCAAGAGAGAAGCTCTTGCGTGACAATAAAAAATCGGATAGGTGGATATTATAGGTAAATAATTTGTTGGTTTCTTTTTTTACCTGTTTTCTATTCTTTTAGGTCCCATGTCAGTCACAAGCCTGTAGAATCGTCCTACCCCCCACCTTTCCATTCGGCATCTCTGGGTGAAAGGATGCCTTTTGTTCTGCAAAATGCAGCACAAAAGACGGTGTTGGCAGACGGGGAGGTTTCCTACTTTAAATGACAGTGTGCGGGCAAAAATGGGCTTGGGCGGGTCGATTTACAGATAGGGTTGTATAGGTTCAGGCGTTTTTTCAGGAGGCTGTGGATGATTATGCAGTCTACAGTCAATCACATCTGGCAACACTGACAAAAGACAAGGCAGACATTCTAGGCGCACTCGTATGCCTGCTATGGCTGGAATAGTGACTTACTGTGGGGTAATGGCGAGTTTTATGAACACACGAACACACAGGAACAGCTGTTCATTTGTTGCATGATGGTTATTTGTCTCCCTTATGTCCTCGACGAGACAGCTCAGAATGAGTCTGGATGGTCATTGGGATTTTACCTGTGAAGTGAATAAATAAAGATAGAAAGGAGTGTGTGGGTGTGCGCGCGACTTTGCGTGCCCGTCTGCTCACGAGTGAGATAGGAACCCACTTTGCAGATGCGACAGCGAATGGAAAATGACCCTGCTTCATTGTCATGCTGGTCCAGATAGCGCTGTAATGTATGGCCGGTATCATAACAGCGTGCAAAGACGGCGGCTGGGAAAGGAAAAGAGCAGAAATGTCTCCCCATCATGCCAGGGGCAGTGGCATAAAAGCGCTGGTGTAGCTTTATTTTTCTTCCTGCTGTCATTTTTATGTAACGAGCCCATTAAACCGGGTGGCGTCTCGTTTGTCTACTCCCTCGCAAATGTGTGTTCGTCAACAAAATGGGGCGCTCGCCAGCGCCTGGTGTCATTGAAGGTCCTTTAAGATAACAAGAGAGCACAAACTGGCTTTGTGTCACACACTGATAATAGAGCTGTGAGCCTTGGAGACAGGCTGCTAGATTTCATTGACTCGGTAAAGCCCTGAATCGAGGTCATTTCCCCTTAAGTTTATAGACCTGTCATTTTAAAACGATTTTACAACAACGAATTGCTTTCATTTGTCGCACAAATACTTGTACATTTGCTATGATATAAACAAATATTTTTGTTTCTATAGTATGGTCTAATTTATTTATTCCGTTTTGTGTAAGCTTCTATAGTACTTGGTACTAATTCTAAACTAGCCACCTAAGGCCTAAACCAAATGGATTTGGCACGGAGTCAACAGTATTACTTTTTCTGACATGGTGCACATAATCTGTAGGTTGTTTTTCGGAACATTGCTAGTAATTTTGCTCATGGAGCACTTCTCAGCATAGGCGAAATGTAATTGCCAATCTGGGAGGTCATGTAACCACAGTTCACCAGCGGGGCCTAGGAGTCTGGAACCCTCTCAGGTGAAATTCCTCTACATTGACTGACTCCACAGTATGGTTGACAGGGCATCTTTCTCTAGAGGCAGCTCAGTGAAATAACTCATTCTATTACCCAAAGGTTCTTGTCACAACCTTTTGACTGACCTGGTCTCTCCTCTTTATTAGGTTAGGCAGGAACCATTATTTTAATGCAGGTTGTGTAACAACGTTCCCTGACCTTACTCTCCTGACTGGTAGTCAACTGGACGTTTATCCAGTCCAGTCACAAAGACCCTGTTAAGACAAGTTTCCCAACCCAACTGCATTTTAAAGGTTTTAGCTATAGATTGGCTGAAACAAACAGGAAAATAATATAATTATTTGAGTCCCCACTAGAATTAATGAAGTTACCAAAGTTATTTGTCTGTTAAATTGTCTATTAATTTAGACCTATATGATCCTGACAGAGGGTTAAATCCTGACAGATAACAGAAAAACCCATAGTGGAAATAAACCAATTTTAAATATATTTTTGAAAACATTTTTGGGATACATTTAAAAATTAAAGAATTTGGCCAGACGGATTTAAGCAAATTTAACGAAATACATTTAGAATAAATTTATAAATATATTATATTACCAATATTTTTACCATATTTTATATTACCATATAAAATGTATGAAAAAAATGTGTAGGTGAATTTGAAAATGCATTAGAAAATACCTACTAAATATATTTTGCTATACATTTAACATATCTTTAAAATGTGCAATGGCATTTGGCAGGCTGTGTCTCAAATTGATGATGTTTGGCTTTCAAGTTGAGCATGCTAACTACTGCTCCAAACAGGGATACCTTTTAGCAGGGCGAGTTGTGGTCTTACCAAGGTTGCTACAGTACATTAGAGTATATTGGTGACTGCAAGATTATATGCATTTTGTAAAACAAATACGGTATAAGTAATGTCATCAATACGTCACATGATTAACATTTTGAAAGTGTTACTTGTATACACACTGTGTGAAGACAAGTGTGTTCCATTTGTTTAGAAAACCCAGTCCTGGCCACAATATCAATATTGATTTCAGCCAACCTCATCCCTGGTTTACACCTAAGGGACCCCTCAGTCCTTGCCAGGCTCAATATTCACTAGAATCTGAGGCCTATAAGGGAATAACATCTGTGTTTAGCTGTAATAGAGTTCTTTCAATTTGTGTTCCTTGTTGGAATAAAGGTATAATTTTCAGGTCTGCTTTGAAGTGATAAAATATAACAAGTCTTAAATGAATGTATGTATGAATTAATTGTGAACATCAATTGTTTTAAAATACATTTGGACAATATAGAAATTTATTTATACATCTTGACATACATTTCAGAATAAAAGGTGAAATACATTTTGATACCTGAAATGTAATTTAAATAAAAAGTTAAATGTATTTGACATATATTCATCATATATTCTAGATGCATCTGGCGTAGCAAAAATACATTTATTTTCTGAATGGGAACTTTGACCTGAATTTCCAATGTATTTTTGAAGCCTCTGCAGGCCTTTATTTTGAAAATAATTATATAAACTCTTCAATTAAAACTACAGATGTTTAACGGGTGACTGAGAATGTTGATTTGTATTCAATTAATCAGCTCTTTCAATATCGATGTGTTTTTAGAAAGGGACGTTTACAAGTAAAAATGTGAGCCTCTTGGCAGACGAAACCCGGTTTTTGGATAAAATTTACAAATGTTATGATGTAATATACATTACTGCACTGGTTGGATGAGCCAGACACATCTTCACACTTTCTTTCAAAGACATAAATGCATAGAAACAAAACCACCCATTATTGTCAATGTCAATGTCAGCTTTATTCATAAAGCATATTTAAAACATCCATGGTTGACCAAAGTGCTGAACCAGATAAAAATATCACATACATGAAGTATACAAAGTTAGTAACAAATTGGAAAGACAAAGAAAAGAAACAGAACAGCAGCAAGGTAAAAGAAATCTGATGTCAAGGTCAGCTGGGATTAAAAGCCAGAGCAAAAAGGTGTCTTTAGCAGTCAAAAATCCACCACTATCTTTTTTAAAATAGGTATCCATTTTTGCCAGACTGACTGACTACCCACGCACCCACCCTTTGTTAAATAGTGTAGTGGTTTGGGAAGCGGACCTGCAAACTATAGGTCCTGTGTCCCCTTACAGGCAAAGCGATGTACACATTATGAATTATTCCATATAGACAAAAACTTTGTTTGCTAAAACCTTCTGTATTTACATTATACTAAGTCTGAAATAAAACAGTTTACGTTTATATTGCGAGAGTTTCTGGTGGATTTTTGAAGTATGCAGCATGCGTGCATGCATTTTGGGTCAGGTTAGACAAACACATTTGCTGGCTACAACATACAGTAGTTACGTTATAGTAAGCCTCAGCTAAAACTGTATATGGTTATATTGCAACTTTTTATGACATGGAAAAGTTAATCTTTAGTCTCACTAGCAAATGCTAAATTCTTATGATTATTTCTAGGAAGTTAGTAGATACTAGTAAGCCTGGTACCTGCTAATAAGCTGTTAAAATGGCCAGTGGCAAAAGCCATACAGTTCATAGATATTATGATGGAGATATATTTATTAAGAGATGTTAGTCAGTTTAACACAATGCTCAGTGGTGTCTAGTGACTGCTGAAACGTGTAATGCCATGGCATAGTGATTAAAGGCAGTGCCTCTCACATGGAAGACTTAAGATTGAATCTATTGAAAGCAATGACATTTATTAATTTTATTTGTGTGCCGCAATAAAACAACGGTTATACAGTATTGTGACTTTTTCTGCTACATTCCACGATTATCTCGTCTTTTACACTTAATGAAAAAGTTCGTTATCGTTACCTTTGTTGATTCATTCAGGAATGAAAGAAAAAAGTATGTTGTTATTTGACATATGAAATAAAATAGCTTTGGCAGACTCGCTAGCAATTGCTCAATTCTTGACTATTCCAGTAAAATAGTAGATGCTGGTAAAGCCTATTACTGGCTAATAAGCTGTTAAAACGGCCAGTGGCAAACTCCATACAGTTCATAGATGCTAGTTGTGATGGAGGTAAACCTAGTAAGAAACAATATTCTTTTTAACTGTATAAGTATCATTCACAAATGGTCAATTAATAGCCAGTGGTAAAAGAGGATTTGTTCAGGGCAGACACAAGAGGCTACATTGACAGCTGTCAAATGTACATCTCTGTGGTGTAGTGGCTAATGACACAGCTTTCCACGTGGGTGACCTGGGTATCAATCTTGAGACGGCAACACTATCTATTGCGGGCCAGCTGAACTAGGATTGCCTTGTTTCTTGACATCAAACCCAACGCTTGTGTGCATGGCCGAAGAGTTTCATTTTGTTTCAACCAATGATAGCGGCTGGTTAGAATCCAGGTTTTTTCTGTCAATCCTTTGAAATTGGTTGTAGGCATGGAGGTGGTGTTGGAGACTTGAGGACTTAACAGCCATAAAATTGCCATACTATTGGTATGTTTATTGTTTGATTATTCTTTGGTCCAATTCCCTAATCCGTGAGGGTCAAAAATAATTTGCCTCATTTAATGACTTATTTTCCTTTATTCATGGTAATAACCATGGAAAACAATAAGCCACAGAAGGCCACAATACAGTTCCTTAAAAACCTCAAAAGCAGAATCTAAATTCAGATGCAATTTTGTTTCCCTTTAGTTATAAGAATCCTTAAAGGTGCCAACAACTCAAAACATTGTTGAAATTACCTCATTATCGATATTTACATTATACAGCCTTTTTTGCTCTTTATCAAGTGTGCCAATCATGTTATAGCTGACTTTTTGTACCACGCCTACCTTGTTCCTTGAAATACTGATCGTGTGAGGTAAATTTGTTTTTATAATATTTTCATACTAAGCCTTGATGGGCAAACAGAATGGTCAGGACAAAGAAATCAATAATTGTAAGTTCTATGGCATTACAACCCCCTCTACCCAGATCAACAGTCATTGATCTATTCAAATCAGATCAGAGTCTGCAGTCATGATCGGAGCCAAAAGGGCCATCCCATCTGAACAGGCAGAATTCTTAATTCCCCATAGTGAATCAATATCATCAACAAATTTGTTCTACCGCATTGCCCATTAAAGGTGATAGTCATAGGTTCCTGTAATTTTAATTGGGGAATTTGATTATGCAGAAAGAAATCACTTCTAGGCCCATTCAACCACTGTGTGAATAAGAGAAGCTTGATATGCAAAACTACCTTCACCAGACTTCATTCCACTGACATTTAGACAAATGGCTGTGCCACAATTCCCCTGACAACATATTGTCTTTATTAATGACAATGTTTTATTGTATTATTGGTCTGACGACCAATTGTTATATCGTCCGATTGATTTTCGGTGAGGTAGTGAAAAGTATTTGATCCCCTGGTGAGTTTGTACGTCTGCCCATTGACAAAGAATTGATATGTCAATAATTTTAATGCTAGGTTTATTTGAACAGTGAGAGACAGAATAACAACAACAAATATCCAGAAAAACACATGTAAACAATTGTATGAATTGATTTGCATTTTAATGATGGAAAGTATTTGACCCCTCTGCAAATCATGACTTAATGGCAAAACCCTTGTTGGCAATCACAGAGTTCAGACTTTTCTTGTAGTTTGCCACCAGGTTTGTATACATCTCAGGAGGGATTTTGTCCCACTTCTCTTTCTAATTCTTCTCCAAGTCATTAAGGTTACAAGGCTGACATTTGGCAACTTAATCCTTCAGCTCCCTCCATGGGATTAAGGTCTGGACACTGGCTAGGCCACTCCAGGACCTAAATGTGCTTCTTTTTGAGCCACTCCTTTGTTGGCATGGCTGTGTTTTGGGTCATTGTCGTGTTGGAATACCCATCCACGACCCATTGACAGCTCTTTTGTGTTTCATTTGTGAATTATCACACTAACTGTTGTCACCTTCTCAACCAGCTGCTTGGCGATGGTCTTGTACCCCATTCCAGCCTTGTATAGATCTACAATTTTGTCCCTGACATCCTTGGACAGGTCTTTGGTCTAGGCCATGGGGGAGAGTTTGGATACTGATTGATTGATTGCTTCTGAGAACACGTTTCTTTTATACAGGTAACAAAATGAGATTAGGATCACTCCCTTTAAGACTTTGCTCCTGATCTCAGCTCATTACCTGTACAAAACACCTGGGAGCCAGAAATCTTTCTGATTGAGAGTGGAGGAAATACTTTTTTCCCCTCATTAAAATGCTAATAATTTAAAATAGATTTTTATTATTGTTATTCTGTCCCTCACTGTTCAAATAAACCAACCATTAAAATGATAGACTGATTATTTCTTTGTCACTGGGCAAACATACAAAATCAGCAGGGAATCTAATTCATTTTCCCTCACTGTAAGTGCCACCGAAGAAGTCAACACTTATTTTGAGGTTTAAATACATTTTATTGAGTCATTTATTAAGAATCTCACATTTCCAATAAAAATAAACCTCCACATCATTATTCATACACATTTGTAACATCTTGACACCTGCAAGAGTTTGAAGAGTGCTTTCTGTGGACTGCATGTTCCGTGTTGTATCGATGAAAACCTTAACATTTGGATCCTCACTGTAACCTCGTAATGAGGGAGTGCTTTGTGTATGGTGTCGGGGACTGGTTGCGCTGGTATTTGCTAAGTTCATTAGACTCTTGCACTGAGAAACCTTACTAGGCAGAGTTGATTTGTGCTACGCAGTGCCAAGTCTCATTAGGCCTGCCCCGCCATGCCGCGTTTACACTTCACTTCCCACAGTGCTGTATTGACATCGCACACACACTCCACAGGGGTGACGGCTGGGGCCCCACAGCTTCTGGTGGAGTAATGGCCTCTCATACACACACACCCCCTCTCCATAGGGGAGCCGCACACTGCAACAGTCAGCAACTTTTAGCATCGCTGTACTATAAACTGGACGGGCATAAATGAGGGGGGCCACCTCCAGCTTTTAAGAAAGTAACATTAGGAGTGCCTCCCGCTGATACTGTAAGATTCAGTTAGAGTGAACTTAAAACTGCAGAGGCTGGAGTTCAAGAGTTGCAGGGGTGCCCAGTGCCGGTGGGCTGGGGGTGTCACAGTGGCTGATTAAATAGTAGTCATTCTGTTCTGCTGAGTTAAAGGATCTTGGATGGATTGAGGACCATCTGTCGGACTGCTGCCTGGTGGACAATTCGCAAAGCATGATTCCTTCCAAACGAGGACATCTAAGTGGATGTTCTAGTTTCAGAAGGACGGGGAGGGTACTGGTCAATGTGTTGTCTGGCAAAAATACTTAAGTTCCTCTTTGGTTTCTCGAATCTGGCTAGACAGCGTGTATATTATGTGAGAGTCCTAGCGGGGGATCGGTGATTGCATTTCAATAGGCTGGCAATGTTATACTTGTGCACATCCAGGGCACTGTGATTGGAAAAGGGGGACCACTCAAATTACACACAGCATACTTGTGCCAACTCTTGTGACCTAATAGATAAAGACTGTCACCCATGAAAAAAAGAAGTTACAATATCACTCAGAATTATAGCCAGTCCTCAGCATATTCAGTGCTACTCCTTTTTAATTGCAATTCATGAGGTTGACAAAGTACCCTCCCCATTGCTCAAGGGGCTCGTACAAACTCTTAACTACCGCTAGACAGACTGAATGCTTAATGAGTATCCCTGCTCTCAGTGGCACGGTAAGACTATTTGGATACTAGATTTGAGGGAAAACTAGGGTAGACAATGAACAAAGCTGTCCTTTAAACACAGGAGGCAGATGGATTGGGAACTGGAGTGATGTCGTTTTTGAAATGACAAGACTGGATGTCTTTTGGTCCCTCAAATGTGATGCCCAATCTGACAGAACAGACAGGGAAGGTAGTTTTCAAGAGGACACCATGTCAAATCAGCTCAATGGTATTTCACACTGGATCCACAGTTGCAATTAGAAATGGCTCATTAAGACAGCGATTGACTTCAGCTTTATTGACACAGCTTGTAAAAAAACTGACCACATCACTCCAACGCAACATTCAATAAGAATGTACTACAGTGTACTCGGCTTTTTGATTTGTCATTTTTACAGCAGCTACAATGTTGCAAAGACACAAGTGGCAGAGCAGAAGTAACAAGTCCTTAGATGAAAGAGTCTGTTAACGCTGTACCTCAAAAGTCAAGTTGCATCACAATATCTTTCGGTTAGACACTGGGGATGCGGTGTGTGTGCTCTGCTCCTGTACTGTCAATGGTAAACAGGAGAATACCAGACGTTTTAGTCAAAACCACTAAACAACAACACCGAACCAAGCCGCCTCACAGCAGTTGACAGTTGAGACTAGTATTTTGGTTAGATATCTGTGTGCTGTCACAGCATGTTCAAGTTGAGAAACCTGAATTGCTACAATTTCCCTCTTCCACCGCAGCAAGACCAGCTTGACCGTGCGTGGGGGGATGGGGGGGACGTCCAGCACAGTGAGTTATTGTCCAGCAAGGGGCAATATTAAATACACCGAGCACTGCGAGTGCAAAGAATACACAGCACTGATTCAAAGTGGCTAATTAAGACATCACTAGACACAATCCTGGAATGACACTGCAGCAATGGCAGCGAGTGCCTGGTGAAATTGGCCTGACTTTATCCTTTTTCAAGACACAGATTTAGAAGACAAACTATGTTGAGGTGCTACATTGTTGACTTCATGTCATAACATGCAAATCTGTTGGCTAAGCTACATATAAGATATTTGTCCAAATTAGTAATGGTTTGTTTCAAATGTCCTGTTAACACATTAAGTTGACAGGCTGCATGGTATCTGGTACTCCTTAGAAAGTGCTTGCTTTCAACAAATATGCAATCATCCACATAAATGAAATTTCAAATTCATGCTATTCAGTGCAGGGCACAGCAAAGCCAATGAAACACATTTGGCTTTTTTGGAATAACAGTGAAAGCAGCCAGCAACAAACATCCTTTGGTTCTATTTTTCAATGGAAAACATTCTATTACGTGCAATTGGGAGCTCTACAAATGTCCAACAGGGTCCTATATTGCACATGGGGCTGCGAGGTCCTCAAACACAGGCGGCTCTTCGATCCCTCGTGCAAACAGCTTGATCAACTGGCAGTGCACTCTGGAAGAATTGTCCAAAAAAAAACATTTGAAAGGAAAGCAGGCAGGAATTCAGTTAAAATCTTAAAGGCAGCTGACCCCGTGCTTTCACGAGCGCGCCATATTTACTCAGCCACATTGGATTTCATACCCGACTTCGATGGCGGCATGGGGGAGAATCTCGCCGTCGCAGTTCCAGCTGCTGTTGGCGGGTCTGCAGCCGCAGGCCGGGTGGTCTCGACAGATCTGGCCGAAGAGCCGCTTACCGTTCTCCCTCAGGTCTTGCTCTGAGTCGTTCTGGCAGTGACGAGGCAGGAAACGGAATCGACGGACGCGGTGAACCTCCACGAAGGTCATGTCAAACTGAGGGGGGGAGAACGGAGGGAGGGAAGAATGGGGGGGGGGGGTGAAGTCTCTGACTGGAGGGACTTGAGAGATACCTCTGAATCCCGGTTGGAGTGGCAGCGTCGTCACAGTGGCTACCTGGTCATCTTTGCTGGTGTGGCGTATCAGGTGGCGCAGGAAGTTAAATCGAGAGCACTTGCGAACGAGGATCAGGTCAGTGGTGCCGTCAGCGAGGTGTGCGGATGGGGACAGGCCCTTGGGGCTGCGCGGACAGGCACAGCTCATACTGGCTGCGTTGATGGCTAGGAACTTCCCGCGGATTACCCGCCAACTCCCTTCATATTCTGGAGTAGAACAGAGAAGAGAGGTACTGTTTTGAGCTTGGCAAACGGAGCGGTTTTCTTTGGAGTGACCTGTGATTTGCGGGCATGAGGTCGTACGGGAGTTCAGGCAGATATGCTTACCACCTTCGGAACAATCCGGATCGGTCTTGCACTTGTCGGATGAGTCCTCGGAATACTGCTGTCTATTGTGCAGGCAAGTCAGGCACCTGCAAATCAGGAACGGAGTGAGGACAGTGGCGAAGGAAGTGAAGGCTAGCCAAATGAGAGCCCCCCAGTTATCAGCCTGAAGAAACATGCAGGTGTAATACTGAACCAGGGTTGTGAATATAAATGGACAGGATGAGTTGGTAGGACAGTACACACCCGGCTCTACAGGGGCTCTTGTCCCGTGGTGTTCCCAGTGTGTCAGTGGCTGGTTGAAAAGACACGGTCCCTTCATAGTAGTGATGTGTGAGAAACGTTTTAAAACCTGCACAAACAATAGCATCAGATATAGTCAGCCTGCTAACTATACCGATGACCTTGATGGGCTTTGGGACGACCTAAATTTATCTTTTGCACATTGAAATCAAGAATGTATGGTGCAACTGAAACCTGTCTGGTTGGCACCTAGATCAGGAATATTCCATAGCATGTTGGACTTTTTGTCAATTCTGAAAAGACAGGTATATGCTAGGGCTCTTGACCATGACTTTCATTCTCCATTTCCACATAGATTATTTCTCCTGAAACTTCTCATCTCACCTCCAAACCACATAATTTGCCTGCAGGTCAGCACCTGTGACGCAAGGCAAGCTCTCAGAAGTTAATAGTAAAATCAGACTTATTCACGGGTGTCTAGGTGAAGTGGAGAATGAGACAAACTTAGTTGAGACAAGTTGAGACAATGTTATCACTCCAAGAACTGAGAGTGAATAAAATGAACAGGACCACAGCTAGCAACAGCAGGCGTTTGCAACACTCCACTTTAGCTTGACCATAATATACATACTAATAGGTCCGGAAATAATTGGACACTGATACAGGTTTTGTTATTTGGGCTGTACACCAAAATCTATTCAAGTTTCAGTTAAATAATGAATGTGGACTTAAAGTGCAGTCTCTCAGATTTAATTTGATATTCACATCCAAATTGGAGAAAGGGTTTAGGAACTACAGCTCTTTAATATGACTCAAAAGCTGTTTCGTGGACAGGTGTAGGCATGTCCTTCTTTATTTTGTCATCAATCAAGCAGGTAAGAGGTCTGGAGTTTATTCTAGGTGTGGCATTCACATTCGGAAGCTGTTGCTGTGAACCAGTACATGCATTTAAAGGAGCTCTCAATGCAAGTGAAACAGGCTGCAAAAAAACAAATCTATCAGAGAAGTAGCAGGAACATTAAGTGACCAAATCAACAGATTGGTATAATCTGAGAATAAAAGAACACACTGGTGAGCACTGCAACACAAAAGGCCTGGATGTCCATGGAAGACAACAGTGGTAGATGGTCATAGGATCCTTCCCATGGTAAAGAAAAACCTGTACACAACACCCAGCCAATTGAATAATACTCTCAAGAGGTAGGCATATAACTATCCAAGTCTACCATATAGATAAGATTTAGAGAGCAGATACAGAGGGTTCACCAAAAGGTTCAAATCATTTATAAGATTCAAGAATAGAAAGGCCAGAACAGACTTCGCAAAAACACATCAAAAAGGCCAGCCCACTTCTGGAACAGCATTCTTTGGAGGGATTAAACTAATATCAACCAGAAAGATGGGAAGAAAAAAGTATGGAGAAGGCTTGGAACGGCTCATGATCCAAAGTATACCACATCATCTATAAAACATGGTGGAGGCAGTGTGATGGCAAGGGCATGCATGGCTTTCGTTGACACTGAATCACTAGAGTTATTAATGATGTGACAGAAGACAGAAGCAGCCGGATGAATTCTGAAGTGTATAGGGATATGCTGTCAGCACAGATACAGCCTAACTCAGTGAAGTTGATTGGACAATGCTTCACTTTACAGATGGACAGTGACCCAAAACATACTGCAAAAACCCAGGTTATTTTTATGGCAAAGAACTGGAATAATCTACAGTAGCCGAGTCAATCACCGGATCTCAACCTGATTGAGCATGCAATTCACTTGCTGAAGAAACAATTTAAGGCAGAAAGAACCATAAACAAACAACAAATGAAGACAGCTGCAGAAAAAGCCTGGCAAAGCATCACAAATGATGAAACCCAATGTTTGGTGATGTCAAGGTGTTCCAGACTTCAAGCAGTTATTGTCTGAAAAAGATTCTTAAAAAAGTATTAAAAATAAAAATGTTCTTTATGATTGTGTTAATTTGTCCAATTACATTTGAGCCACTGAAATTAGGAAACTGTGTATGAAAATGGTTGCCAGTCCTAAATGTTTTATACAATATATTTTTTTCAACCCCTTGAAATTCTGCACTTCAACTGCATCTCGTTTGTTTCATTTCAAATCCATTGTGGTTGTATACAGAGTCAAAATTATTACAAATGTATCAGTGTCCAAATATGTCCATACCTAACTGTTTATACAATACTAATCAGAAATATGGGCAAACCTACTCATTCAAGGGTATTTCTTTATTTATACTATTTTCCACAGTATACAGTATACTATTTTCCAAAGCTACTACAATACAATATAAAATGTATTTCGATATGTTTAACACTTCTGGTTGCTAAATTATTATTCTACAATACAGACAACTGTAAAGCCTGGGAATGATAGCATTGATTAAAGACGTTTTGGGTCCTCTGTGTTTCATTCAAGCAGCAGATCTAAACCCTGAATGTATTGTGATCCTAGCAATTACTCTGCTGTTGCCCTACTAACAAAACAAGCTCACTTTTAATGTTTCCTAGGGGTAAAAGCTACTTCTCTGACCTACCTGAGAAGTCGTATCTTGCTGGTCCCATCCACCGTTTTCTCTCGCTGTCTGCCAACACATCGCCATAGAAACCATATCCAAGCAGGGACACTGAGTACTTCAGGAATGTGTTGTTGTGATGGACCGAGCATACGTCCATTGGCTGGGAGTCTCCTGTGAAGATGACCGAAAGTCTTGAGTACACTCAAGTGTGACAATTCATAATAATGACCCATGTGCTTTGACTATAAACATAAACACCCGTGTGTGAAAACACCCACCCACATGCGCTTGAATCGCAGATGCCCCACACCCGCTAATTCACGCACACACACACACATCGTTTCCTCTTATCTCAAACCCTTTCAATAACTAGGCCACCCTGCAAACGCCTGGTGGTCGGCTGAGAAAGAGAGAACAGAACTGACTAATGCGACAAGTGTTTCTCTTTGTACTCAGACAACAACCTGGGACGGTGGTAAAAAGCTACTTGAGTTCCAGTTCCACTTGCTTGGTGATGCTTTTCAGAAGGCAGGCTAATGGGAAGCGCAGCCATTTGTTTAATGTGAACGGTCCGACTCACCGACTATGATGTGTAAGGCCGAGGTCACGGGGTCATTGATGCCTACAGTTCCATAGCAGATGCAGTCAGTTGAACCTGGATATAGCGAAATGATACGTTACGTTTCTGATTGCACCAACAACCACTTTGTGTTTGTTTGCCACTAAAATAATAAGTGACGGGTAGAAAATCAACACAGACCCCTGGACTTTGTTGTTGCTATGTTTGTGTTTGAATAACTTGTTAATTGTGCTCATTGGGGTTTAACGCCAGGTTTTTTGTAAAAGCACTGTGACATCTGCTGATGTAAAAGGGGCTTTATGAATACTTTTGATTGATTGAGCGTATATAAACATTGAAGCTAACCGGCGGGGATAATGCCAATGCGGAGAGTACAGGCTACCAGCTTCTCCTCTGGGCTGTTCTGGTCCACACCATTGTCCTTCTGGGTCCGAGAGACCAGGCCATGAACTATCTCGCTGAACATACCATCCCCGCCAACACACACCACTCTGCAATAAGGTCAAAGGTCAGGTCACCAACAGAGCTCTAAACAAAAGCGATTACACTCATGTTTTTGTGTTGCTGAAGAAGAATATACTGGGCCCAAGGTGTTTCACATTTTAACTGGGCATAGAGCCAGAATACAAAAGAGGGCTTCCGCAGCAGTCTTTTGAATTCAGTGACAATGACATTGAGAACCCGGTAAACTGGGAATATTCCCAGGAGATTAGCTCAGATTCCCATTTAATAACATTGCAAAAACATTTAAATGTTTACATAACATATTACACATACAATTTATCCAGAAATGAGTTTAAATCAAATATCAGTTAGATGCCATAACATTAACTAAAATATTAACAACCACATCAGAACATTGGCAATGTTTTCATGCAAACATTGTATAATCATCTGCATTCATTAGAGATAACCTAATAAATGCTCTGGAAACAATCACAGAACCAAATTAGTTTCACTGGGACTTACCCATCATATTGTTTTAACTCCGCCACTGTCCTTAGGTGGTCTCTGGCATGGTTGGCATGCTCTGTAACTATGGAAAACAAGGACAAGTAAGGTGTTAGCAGGTTGTTTCAGCTTTTATCTTGTAACTGCGTCATGTCTTATGTACTGCGTTCATCACTGTGGCCAATTCATTATGGTATATAACTTCTTTGCATACAGTGTCAGGGTGACTTTGGCTAATTTCTGTTGGTACATTTTCTTCAGATAGTTTGAACAAATCTTGTGAACCACAGTTTTCAAATGGTGCCCAGATTCTGAACATGGTTGAGATCAGGACTTTGACTGGGCCTCTGTAGATCATTCTGCTTATTTTCCTTGATCATTGTCCAGCTGAAAGGTGAATTTCCCCCAACACTTCAGGTTTTAGTAGACTAAAGCAGGTTGTCTTGGAGTAATTTCTTGTATTTTCTCCATCCAACCTTCCTTGTATGTTAACAACTCTCGCCAGCCCCTGTTGATGAGAAGCATCCCCACAGTATGATGCTGCTACTACTACTATATTACGGATGTGCGTTGAGGCATGAGCAGAGTTAAATTTCACAATAGCCATTTCCCAAAAAGCTCCATCTTGATCTCATATGATCACCAAATCATTCCCACATCACTATCATGCTTTCAGACGATGGATTTTTAGTAATGGCTTGTTTCTTGCCATATGCACGTAGAGTCCAATTTCATGCAGACCTCCAGATATGATTAATCGGTGCACCATTACTCCACCGCCACCCACTGAAGACTGCAGCAATTTCAAAAGGATTATTGGCTTCTGTGTGGCTTCTCCCACAAGTTTCCTTCTTGTTTGAGTGCCAAGTTTTAAGGACATCCTTTACTTGGCTGTGCACAAGTGGTTTAATGTGGCTTCCACTTCCTGATTATGGATCCAACTGGTACATCCAAACACTTGGAAATTACTTTTCCTTAATACATGGATTTGTATTACTTTATCTTCATCCGTAGAAAGCACTTTGGTATAGATTTTCCTACTGCAGAATGCTTGTTGGTATTCAGACTCACAACCTGACCAATGATCCTTCAACAATGTTTTTAATCCATCTGCAACTTTAATGGCTCACAGATGGAAGTCAATGGTAAAGTAAACTCCTTACTGTGTTAACTGGGTGCTTCCGCAGCAGATGGGTTGAATACTTATGCAAGCAACATATTTCAGTTTTTTATATATATATTTTCCAACAGAAAACATATTTCACCATACTATATTGGATTTTAAGAGTTAGTGTTTTAAAATAAAACATCAAACAGAACAACGTTTTAACGTACAATTTGTAATTCAGTGAAATAAGAAAATTCGTCAGGGGTCTGAATACAATTTGAAGGCATGTGTATGAGTGTGTATGTACTGGAGAGGATAAAATAAAGTACCACATGAAAAAGGACTGTTACTTTGAAGTAACTCAATCACAATAACAAACGCAGCTGCGGAGGTCACATTAGCTTGATTGTAAGTTCAGGTTAGACAAATAGCACTTTGACATGAGTATTTCAGTACTATCAGAGGTCTAAAGAGTCCAAATTGCCAGTGCCTGAATTGCAGGTGCATTGGTCACAGAAACTGCTAAATGATTCAATGTGCCAAGAGGATTAGACTAAAAAGTCAATACAGCATAGTATGCCGAACATGGACAAATTGCATTGGCCTGGAAAGGAACAGTGGTTGCAAGTCGCAAATGACCAGCAGATAAAGATGGATGCAACAGGTTAGTTGACCAATTCCCCAAAAGGTACAGCCTGAAAAATGACAAACTCCAACTATTTAATGTTTCTGCTGGCCTAAGGTAAGCAATAATGTCATTGCTAGTCATGTTTTTACACAAATAATATTTGAATAGTGGAATTGACAATGTCCATGCTGTACATATATAGATTTGTCCTACATACTTTATGCTTTTCTTATTATTCAAGAACAGCATGGCTGTATTATGCGTTCAATAAAGACTATCGTCAACCATCCATCAGAAAAGCTACCTGCTTGCAGGCTTCCTCCTGAACCCCGTCATTCAGGGTTTGATCAAATGCCTGCACACTCAGCATTTCTCCAGATAAGAGTGGCTGATGTGTATTATGCAGTAGCTTAACATAGCAGTTATTTCACTTAGTGCATTGATACAACAGTAGGAGATTGTAGAACTATTTCAGAGACCAGCAACCTTCAATTTAGATAGACATGCCCTACAAATGGACACTGACAGTTATGGTAATTTGATGGCAGAAATTTAAGGGCCATGACACCCTAGTCTAAAGGACTGATTTGAATAAAGTAAGCCCCTGAACTTAAACAAGTGGGATGTCAAGCACTGTCCAAATTTGAACACATTTAAAACTTCGACTCACAGCAATTAAATTCAAAAGATTTTGTGATCAGAATCAGAAAGACTTACATTGCCAATTTCACAACACATTTTTATTGCAATTTTTACAACAAATAAGATATTTGTTCTGGCAATCGAGGGAATTATCACACATAATGGAGAAAAGTCTGAATACTTGAATTGAACATTTATTGATACAGCAATTGCAGGAAACAGTAGTTAGGCTTGATCCAACACACTGCTTGTTAAATGATGTTTGGACACTAGCTAAATAGGAATCTCCAAGTGGGTCAACCCCCTTTCCATGAGGAAAAGTATAAACACCACTGCTGTGGTCATCACTACCCTCTTGCAATAGAACCAGCTGGATAGCAAAACTGTGCAAGTAGTACCTCAAATGTAATTTGAATGAATAACTATGCAGCATGTCAATATTGTTGAAAATAAAATGTTTCTGTGAGGAACAGAAGTGTTCGATTCTGGCTTTACTGGCAGAGGGATAATCATCACAGTATAACACTAAGTCAATTGAACTACAGGGAAGCATAAGTGATTGTGAAGCAGTGTTACCTGTTCTTGTGCAAATGAAAGTGACAAAAAGCTTCACTGAAAAGGGAATTGTTTTGCAGGTGGTGGCCACAGACAATTGCTCTCTCCTTATCCTTCCTGACTGATTCTTCCCTAGTTTTGTGTCATTTTGGTATTGTTCTTGTTACTACTTGTAGCATGAGGCAATACTTGCTTCCCATTCAGGTTGTAAAAAAAGTCCTTCTGGATGGCACATCCATAAGTGCCATTGCCGGAAGGTTTCATGTGTCTCCCAGTAGTCTCAAGAGCATGAAGGATATACCAGGAGATGAGCCGTTACACGAGGGGAGCTGTACAGGGCTGTGGAAAGGCATCAACCTAGCAGCAGCAGCGGTATCTGCTCGTTTGCGAGGGGAGTGACAGGAAGAGCACTGCCAGAGCCTTAAATAATGACCTCCAGCGGGAAATTGTTCAAAGTTCAAAAGGTTATGGCAATGAAATTCTTGGTTTTCCCACTCCCAACAGTGCAGTTAAAATATTAAAAAGTAACAGTAAGAATAATATAAAAATGAGAAGATAACACGAACGATCAATAATAACACTATACAAAAAAACACGCATAAATAATAACTATACAACTGTACAACCGTAGCAAAGCAGTCACGGCAGCTTGGTAAACAGTCCATGGCATTGGTGGCTGGGATCGATAATGATCAGTTTGCTCCGCCTCCTACCACTGCAGGGATATCAGGTCAGACCACGTGATGCGCTCTGCTGTTTTAATCGCATCTGTAGAAGTTGGTGTGTATCCTGGAATCCAATCTCCTTAATTGGCAAAGGAAGAAGAGCCGTTTCCTAGCCTCCTTCAGGCCTATGATGGTGGTGTCGTTAGCAAACTTAACGATGGTGTTGGAGATGTGGGTTGCCAGGCAGTCGTGGGTGAAGAGCGAGTACAGGAGCGGGCTCAGCACACAGCCCTGGGGGGAGCCAGTACTGAGAGTCAGAGAGGAGGAGTTTGTGTTGCCCATCTGCACCACCTAGGGTCTGCCCATCAGGAAGTACAGGATCTATAGAGGAGTCGAGACTGTTGTGGCAATTTCAAATACTAATGTATTTTGGAGACGTCTTTGCTTATCTATCACCTAGTATGTAACTCTGGTCTCTGGTTGTGACACACATGTCTATATAATAGAGAGGATCATTAGATATTCTGAATAGGGGTATCTGTCCTTTGTTCCTTGGGTCTTGTATTTGCCTGGGGGCATCATTGACTGATATCGGCAGATTATAGGGTTGCTCATTGATGTGCGCATCTGTATAACCCAACAGGGCATCTATTGTTTGTCCAGATGCTGTAAGTTCTCTTCAAGAATTGAAAAGGTCACCCATGTGGGAGAAGGTAGGGGCAGTTGGCCCTTTAGGTAAACACAACAGTAAACATTATGGCAGGAAGGATAAGGTGGGGGGATAACCCTCCCACCTGTGAGACCTTAGATTGATGGGTAACATCATATCACACCCCTTTAACTGTTATAAATACTGACCGTTGTTGTAAGTTCCTTTAGAGGCTCCTCGAATGATTATTCTGTAAGCGTTTGACGCATCTCTCTATTTGCAAATAAACTGCTAATTGTGCCAAGAGAATTTTGTCTCTGTTCTTACTCCGTTAATGAAATTTCCATAACGAGACCAATGAGCTTCACCGCTAGCTTGTGGGGCACAATACTGTTGAAGGCTGAGCTGTAATCAATGAACAGCATTCTCACTTAGGTGTTCCTCTTGTCCAAAAGAGAGAGAGCGGGGTGGAGGATCAGAGCAATGGCATTCTCTGTTGATCTTTTATGTCCATGGGCAAACTGCAGCAGGTCAAGTGTTACAGGCATGTCAGAAACAGACTCCATGGGAGTCACAAGAGTGTCCGACATTCTTTAGTGGGAGCTGTGGTCACAACCCAGCCCCATGCAGATCGATTGGAAATTGCCAAAAAAGACCAGAATTGACAGGTCCGCCATTGGCGCCCCGTTCTCTTCACAGCTGAGAGCAGATTCACACTGAGCACATATGACAGACAAAATAAAGTCTGGGGACGCTGTGGTGAATGTTATGCTGCCAGCAACATCATCCAGCCTGACTAGTTTAGTGGTGGGTCAGTGATGGTCTGTGGAGCCATATCCTTGGAAGATCGCACAGATCCTCCACCTGCTAGCCATGAAGTGCCTTGACTGCGGTTAGGTACCGGGATGAAATGCTCAGACCCAACATCAGAATGTATGCTGTTGCAGTGGGCACTAGGTTCCTCCTGGTGCAGGAAAATGCCCAGCCTCATGAGGCCAGAGTGTGTAGGCAGTTCCTGGATGCTGAAGGCATTGATGCCATTGACTGGCCTTCACATTCCCCAGACCTGCATCCAATTGAGAACCTCTAGGCCGATATGTATTAGTGCATCCGACGCCGCAAAGTACCGCCACACACTGTCCAGGAGCTCACCGATGCCCTGCTCCAGGTCTGGGAGGAGTTTCCCCAGGACACCATCTTTTGTCTAATCAGGAGCATGCCCAGACTCAAGGAAGAGCACACAGGCATGTGGGGGTCATACACACTACTGAATCACATTATGAGTTGGAACAGCCTGTGACTTCTATTGCTTACTTTGATTTTTGAACCCAGCCCTCAATCGGTCGGTGATTTTGGTTTTCATTGACCGTTGTTACGCCATTTTGTTCTCAACAAATTACACAATCTACAGTGGAGATTTTGATCTTTAATGTTTTTCATTCATCGAGATCAATGTGTGATTTAAGTGTTCCCTTACTTTTTTCGAAAAGTGTATATGAACATAAAAGTTGCAGTATTGTTGAAAATACAACAGCTCATAATGTGTCTATGGTTGTTCTCCAGTCCGAGAAGCCAAACGGATGTAAAGAAATACATAAGGATCTAAGGTGATGTATGGTGGCAGTAAATGATGTCATATTCCTGCCCAGTCAGAGAGACCTCGAACCCATTTACATACAGTGAGCGATTTGACTTTGGCCATAAAAGCTCCTCTTTTATTAAAGCGTGTTTAATGTCGTTGGCAGGAGCTCACCAATCACGTCCGTGGAGATGGAGGCGCGGGCGAAGAGAGGGGCGACTTTCTGCTCGTAAATGCGCGTGCCTTGCTGCTTTCCGCCGTAGGGGTTGATGTACACCAGTAAATGCTTGGGTCTGCTGGCTGCGACAATGAAAAAAGTGAAGTGAAAGATGGTTGGACTGGTTTGTCCACATCGATGCATGTGACATGGCTGGAGGCTGAGTAACGGTAAAGGTTCACTTTCATTACTGCCACATTCATTCCAAACAGACAAAGGAAATTAAGTGACCATTAGAGTTGCCCACTAATACTCAGCCGTACTCAGTTCTGCCAGCTGCTCTTTTATGGTCTGGACCCATTGCTGGCACAGTGCCCACTCAGGACAGAAGAAGGTGACATCACTACACCGCCAGCGGTGCTTCCGTGCTCTCCGCACATAGGACACTGTGGAGGACGACACACACACACACACACACACACACA
>JACXGJ010005172.1:0-40448 GCA_016801105.1 Esox niger
TTTTGTTTACTTGTTTCCTCAAGACGTGGGATGAGGGCTTGGCCATCACAGCAAGAGCCTGGGCAAGGAACTGTAACTTTAAGCATAACATCTACCTGAGAGATGCCAGACGGGTCCACCCCGTCTTCTCCTCTGTGGGAGAGAACATCTGGGTAGGGTTTCCACCCTCCGAGTTCTCCGTCATGAAAGCTATGAGCTTATGGGTCAATGAAGTCCAATATTACCAATATGAAAGCAACGTGTGTCAACAAGGACAAATGTGTGGCCACTACACACAGGTACTGAACGTCTTACAGTCATCTGTACTGTATGCAGTAGCACTGCTTTAAACCGTTAAAACGACTAAGATATTGTTCAAAGAAATTATGAAATATGTAACCATTTAAGGGAAACAGTATTTCTGCTTGTATTCACAGGTTGTATGGGCAACGAGCTACAAGGTTGGTTGCGCTGTCCAAATATGCCCAAATGGCATCAACAACTATTCTGATCAAAAAGGAGCCATATTTGTTTGCAACTATGCCACTGCGTAAGTCAGACTGAATACACATGTTAGCTAAAATGTATATAGCCTACATCTATTTGTAGACAAAATACACATTTATACATATAGTCTACTATGTAGGTTTGCTCTATGAAGGAGTTACAGACAGTTTTCTGGATAGTGACATTTACCATTGTATGAGATGTTTGCACTTTTCACAAAAGATATGATACTGTTGAAATATATGAGAAATGATAGATTGAACCGATTGGTTCATTGGTTTATTTCAGGGGGAACATGAATGGGATGTCACCTTACCAAACGGGGACAGCATGCAGTGCTTGTGAGGGTACAAACAATCAATGCCAGGCCAAGCTCTGCCGTGAGTGTCTATCAGTAAACCATTTCACACATATATCACTTACAGGATGCTAGATGACTGTGTATAAATGCCTGTTTCTACAAATCAAAATCACCTTCCCTTTTTAATACCTACACGGTCTGCATTTCTTGACACAATGCCAAACTGTTTGCCCATTTGCCAAAAATGCAGCTGCTAAATTATCATCTCTCTTTTCAGGTGATCCAAAGCGAGACCAACTAAAAAGTAGGTTTGAAATAAAATCGCTTAATCTAAGTTACTTTCCCTGCTACAGTTAATCACTACTTACACTGGCCTTCACCTCTCACCTGTCCACAGGTTACAGTTGGACCCCTGACTGGGACCCAGCCCCAGCCCCAACCACCTGTGGTTCCTCCTGTGATTCCTCCTGTTATTCCTCCTGTGATTCCTCCTGTGATTCCTCCTGCATTGCCATATTGGCCCTTCGGCCTGCGGGTCTTCTTCTTAGCTTTATCACAGCATTTGGAGTGCACAGATTATAACCAAGCATGTTTTTCTACGAATAGCTCAGATTTCTGAATGATCAGTTGCCATTACTTCATGGTGTCTTTTTCAAACTGCTGTCCAACCAAACTCCCATTACAAAGTGTTGTTCCACCACTACCTGAGGTGTGTTTTTTAGTAAAAATGGAACGCTTTAGAATTTAATCAAATTCATTAAGGGACTGTCATGGTGTATCTACAGATGTGCTCATAAGTCTGCAAACCCTGGCAGAAATGTTGATATTTTGGCACTGATTTTGAAAATATTACTGATCATGCAAAAAAACTGTGTTGTATTTAAGGATAGTGATCAAATTAAGCCATTTATTATCACATAGTCTTTCTGGCTTCTTTTTAAATCAGAATGATAACGGAAATCACCCAAATGGACCGGATCAAAAGTTTTACATACCATTTAATGGTTGGCCTTGTTACAGACACACAAGGTGACACACAGGTGAAATAGGCAGGTAGACGTTAATTTCCCACACCTGTGGCTTTTTAAATTGCAATTAGTGTCTTTATAGAGATAGTAAAATATTTTGTTAGTTCTCACGTGAATGCACTGATCAGGCTAGATACTGAGCCATGGGGAGCAGAAAATAACCGTCAAAAGACCTAAATAGCAAGATTATGGAACTATATAAAGATGGAACATGATATACAAATATATACAAAGCCTTGCAAATACCAGTCAGTACTGTTCAATCACTTATTAAGTGGAAAATTTGGGGATCTCTTGATACCTAGCCAAGGTCATGTAGACCAAGAAAGATTTCAACCAAAACCTATGTTCAGGATACAAAGAAAAACCCACCATTCAGGAAATGTAAAAGGTTAATGCAAAAATACACAACATAAACAATAAGTCATATGTTGGACTCAGAAATAAAGGGGAGCCTTGTACATTCATTTCGACACAATCATTTCTCAGACACAATACATTTCATTTTCTGCAAATATGTATCAGGAAGTGGTTTGGTCATATTTGAAAAAATCACTAATGCATTAACTCCCAACATATCAAACAATGTTGATAATTTTAGAAAGGATAATTATCAAACCAAGTTATATGATGGTTTCCACAGACATTGGTAAAATTGCTTTCAGTTCTAGTGCATCCTATAAGTGGAATAAAGAGCAGAATTCTATTGAATTAGAAGAACTGATGCCTCTAAACAGTGCTGTTTTTAGACCTGTATGACGTAAATGCTTTTCATGTATGTGTACGAGTTGTGCCCCTTAATGTCTCTTTATGTGTTGTTTTGCATTAAACGCATAACCCAGTTGTCAAAGATACTTTGGTTTCAGTTCACCGGGACACTTGGAGGGATTTACGCTGGTTGTGATATGGCTGGGCTCATATATCAGGTTCACAGAGAACAGCCCGTATCCTGACATCATTAACAAGAATCTTCTGTAAATCCACCAGCCAGAAATATGGTCTACATGGTAAACAGTGAGGCAATGAGTACATGCAACACTGTAGACTCAAAAGAAACAACACAATGACAATGAACACAATGTAAAAGCTCACACTGGTAGCTTTTTCTTAAATGGCATGTGACAATTACACATGCACAAAAATACAGGTGTGCACCACCTGAGAAACCATTCCCTTTCTGGGGGTTATGTTGCTTTTTCCTCTCCAGTGCACCCAAACGGGTAACATTGATTCACAATCGTTTATGCTTCCTAACTGGACAGATTGATACCCCTAAAGTTGAATTAACTTGTTATTTGGTGATTATTACGTATTCCCTTAAATTTATTGAGCAGCGTACATATATGCAAATTGCCAGTAAAATTCCAATGCTCCCTATTTCTTTTAAAATACTGTGAATAGCTATAAACATTTGTCAACGCTAGAAAGAAAAGGCCACTTAGATCCAGGAGAGTGGACGTCAGTTTCACATCACAGATTATTTGAAAAATATTTTGCTTCAAAACCAGTGAGTTAGTTTTGTTTACTTGTTGTTACTTTGTAAGGAATGTTTGCACTGTTCAGAAAAGGGTAGGATATTCTTGAAATCGATTAAAACAATACAGACAAATGATTTGTGCATTGCTTTATTTCAGGGGGAACGTGGATGGGATGTCACCTTACCAAACGGGGACAGCATGCAGTGCTTGTGAGGGTAGAAACAATCAATGCCAGGCCAAGCTCTGCCATGAGTGTCTATTATCATACAGTGGAGTCAGAAAGTATTCAGACTCCATCCCTTTCAGCACATTTAGTTGTATTTTAATTCACAACCGAGTTCATTCATAATAGATTCCATTTTTGCCATCAATTTATTAACATTATCCCATAACGACAATGTTTCTGTTGATAAATAAAGTACTTGGTGTGGAACTTCTCCTTAATCTCAGATGCATCCTGCGTTAATCCTTGAGATGTCTGTAGAACTTGGGAGCCCCTGAGGCAATTTGATTGATCAGAACTTATTTAGAATGGCACACACGTCAGTATAACGTTGCACACTTCACAGGGAATGTCAGAGCAAAAACCAGGCCATGACGTTCTAGGAACTCTAAAGCACTGAAAGATCCCAGGAGTACGTAGGTTCAATCACTGTGAAATCAAAGTTGTTTGGAAGCAACAAGACTCTTCCTAGAGCTGTCCGTCCAGTGTAAATAAACGGGTAAGAACCTTGGTCAGTGAGATGACAAAGAACCTGTCAGAAGGACAACCTACATCAATCAAGCTTTTGTGGTAGAATGGCGAGATGGTAGCCACTCTTGACTAAAACGCATATGACAGGCTACCTGAAGGAGTCTGAGAGCGTGAGGAAAGAGTCTGGCCAAAATCTAATTATCAGTCCTGAATGCCAAGCAAACTTCTGTTGAAAACAAGGTACGGGCTAATACCATCTCTAAAAGGAGGCATGCTGGTGGAAGACTCATATCATGGAGATGCTACCTATATATATAAGACTCCCGGAGAAGTGAGGAAAACTGCACGGAGCAATATGTGAAGGTCCCTGAAGAAAACTAACACAACTTACACTCAACAAATAGGAGGTTAGACATCTGTATGTATAGATTTAGATAAAATTTCAAAATATTTTCCAATTTCTAAACACAAATTTCTACCATGTCTACCATGTCTTGTCTTTACAGGCAATTCAGAGCGAGACAAACAAAAAAGTAGGTCTGAAGTCAACTCCTTTTAAGTATTTCTTTGCTAGACTTAATTATTACCTGCATGAGCATTCAACTCTCACCTGTCCACAGGTTACACATGGACCCCTGACTGGGACTCAGCCCTGACCACCTGTGATATCTCCTGCATTGCCATATTGGCCTTTCGGCCCATGGCTCTTCTACCTGCCTTTGTCATAGCATATAGTCTGCACAGATTGTACCCAAGCAAGTCTTTCGATGAATAGCTGAGATTGTTGCATGCATTATGGACCTGAACACCATGTGTTTAGCAGCCCTCTGAGTTAATGTCAATGGAAAACCTAAGCTGCAAACATTTTCATTACACATTCAACGGTTAAAACTGACAAAATAAAAAATGAATGTCACCAACGCGGCACCAAGCCGGTAGGTATGTAGGATTGTAAAAACCTTTTTAATAACATAAACTAATCCTCAGAGGATGCTTGTTATCTTTTTACAAGTATCAACCTTTCAAATTTACAAATTGGTCTGATTAACACAAAAATGAATGAAATCAATACCTCTCTGGACACAGTCTGAAAGCAACATCCAGGAGGGGCCACTGTCAGAGGAACAGATGGAAGGACAGTGGCACAGTCTCATATGTCAATCCTAACACCATTACAGATCCAATGCTGACAAGCATTACACATCCATTTCATCATTGAAACCGCAAGGAAGGTTATTCTCAGTGAGGAATTGGGGATATTCTGTTAACACCACATTAAAGCACACATCTTCACGACAAATAAATGTTCTGAATTAAAGGTTCTGTCAAACCCGGTGTCCTTCTTGTCTGTGATATTAGTGAATATTGTCTGTTTTCCAGGTCAACCCTTGTTCTTCTTCTTCTTCTTCTTGTTGTCACTACCAGTCTTGGTTTCTGATACCGGGTTTACCACAGGGGCTCCTAGCTTCTTGGTCTTGGCTTTCTGTACCTTAGCCTTGATAGCCTCAATGTCGATTCTGGATTCTGAGGGAGCTAGAAAAACAGGCGGAAATGAAAAATATTACTGTACAACAAATGTCATATAATGTTTGGATAATTTCACATTAATAGAGAAATCTATCAAATATTTTAGGCAGATGCACTATTGGGAAAAATTGAGTGAAAGAATTGCTCATTTTCCAGAAGAAAGAGAAAAGGGCATTTTAAGGTACCTTTGTTTGTCCTTTTCATGACAGGTTTCTCCTTAGGAGGAATAAATGCCTTGTTCCGCTCTTCTTGCCTCTTGGTTAACACCTCCGCTTGCTTGACCTGTCAAACACATACATTCAGAGTAAAGTCTTTCACTAGATAACTGCAAAATGTACAAAGAAGGAACATTTGGGGAGAAAACTCATGAGATACAGTGTAAATTGTTGGAAAACTATCAAGTCTACTCACTGTCAGGGTAAACTATTTTGTGGGTCTTTCTCTTGGAAGGATATACATTATGATACAAGTAGTAAGCAGCGCATTTCATTAAGTGCATAGCAAATTTTTTGGGGTCTGGAAAAACACTGGAAAATACATTGTCTTTTTTAAGTTGTCATTTAAACAAGAAAGCTAGCCACCAGGGTGAAACCGTACCTTAATCTCTTCCAGCTTCTTCCTCTTCTTAACGCTCTCTCGAAGGAAGAACTCTCCTGTTGCCAGTTCCTTGTCAATCTATAAAGACCACAAGACCGTTAACCCACAAACACGGGTTTCAAAGAAGCCCAGCTGCAGAATCCCCTTAATTCTGTACACCTGCTCAAAATGTTACTTGGTACAATGGTGCTAGAAGTGGTAGACAAAACATAGGATGTGACTGACCAAGAACGTCAGGTTTAGTGGTGGATGTGACAGACCAAGAACGTCGGGTTTAGTGGTGGATTTGACTGACCAAGAACTTCAGGTTCAGTGGTGGATGTGACTGACCAAGTACATCTATACAAGTTAGGCTTTGCGAGTTGTAGGTAACACATTACAGCATGTCTTTTGTTATCATGCAGCTGAATACATTTCAGTCCACCTACGTGAAGATTTGCTTTTACTGTCATGGCACAGGAACAGATAAAAATGAAGTATTATGGCCTATGTTGGCAATTGAAGCCCACTGACCTGGCTCTCAGGTTGCTGTGGAGGGAAGGGAGTGTATTCCTTCTTTGTGGTCTTTTTCTTGGGCTCCTTGCGCTTGGTGAGGTTCTTGTGACGGAAGTTGGGTAGAAAGCGTTCCCAGCTCTGCATTCGAAGGTCCGGGTCCTTGGATAGCTCACGTTTGATCATGAGTGTCTACGATCGCCCCAAATAAGCCGTTGCAGGTGTTCAGAGGGTAAACTTATTTTAATGGGTTGTCATGGGGCATTAATAATGGAATATTATCAAGTGCATGAATGACAGAAGCAGATGATTTTTAAATAGACTGCGGCAGCTGGTAATCACGTAAAAAAAATCACCAGAAAAGGTCCAAAGGCTGAAGTTCTATTAAACAGCTCAATCACCAGTTGCTTTAAACATTTCTGAACATTAAAAGAATGACACAGACCTATCGAAATGACAAGAGCCTAACCTTTGCCAATCAGCTGCAAAAACTACTCAAGGTTTGGCATGGCTATGGTTTTGCTAGTTTTAAAACCTGTGCACACAAGTCAGCGAAAACCAAAGGAAGTACGTAATTCACAATTCTATTTTGAGAACATTCAAGACTACGTTTGGTGTCTATCTCAGTGGTGTTAAAAGAATAAGCTGTTAGAATATTCTGTTGCACAGAACCCTGATGACCTCAGGTTTTCCAAGAACCACAAAACATATGCAGGGCACTAGTTTCCCTGTTATCGGACATTTTAAGATGAATCATTTACCTTGATATTGTAGATGGGGTGGATGTTTTTCATGGTATCCAAAACAACTTTCCGTACCTTTGTAAGAAAATGTAAGATGTATACAGATAAAATTGAGTCTCTTAGAGAAAGAGAAAGTAAAAGAATACCAGTCTTCAAATATCATTCCGTGCAATATTTTGCAACCTTTGTACATTTTTTTTGGTAGGGGCACAGAATTTAAGCAATCAAAAAGATACTATCTTGTATGTGTAATCTGCTTACAGAATTTCAGTAATGTAACAGATGACAGGAAACAGTCCTGATGGATTGGAACCACGCTCACCTCTTTGAGACCATTGAAGGGTCCTAGGGCCGACACCGTGTTCCCCTGCACCATGACATAGCAGTTTGTCAGCAGCTCCAACGCCTGATGAAGAAACAGGTTAGACTCAATGTGCTCACAGGCACAGCAACCCCTGTGATCACATTCCGGACCTTAACACACACACACCCTAATTAATAAACTGCTACTGACACAAATACTACTAAATAGAAATGACATCGTGCTCTATTTGCATTGTACACACTGTTTTAAGTAGATGTTCTTTTCCAGTGAGACTTAACACAAGCAGTAGGCTCCCTTCTACTTCATACCACACTTCACTTGTACACATCAACATACTTTTATACTAATGATATACTTGCTATTATTATTATTATTATTATTATTATTATTATTATTATTATTACTTATATTACTGTGCTGTTTACACAGGAAGCTCCAATCTGCTGATTTAACTGACTCTGAACAGTGCTCTCTGGTTGCATTGTGGAAGACCTGCCTTCAGTGTTGATCCTTTAGGGCCAATGAGTCTCTGTCTTCTCTTCACAAACCGTTCACGGTTCCTGACAAGGGTCCCAATTTTTATGATGTCACACGCCACATCATCCTCCAGTATGCGCACAGCCTACAAGTAGCAGGTGAGAAACATCACTCAACCATATGCACTGTTTATGTAACGCAGAGAGTCATTACTCCACGGTTTAAACCGATGATGTCAGGATTAATATCCAACCTGCTCGAATGGGACACTTCTAGCCAAGAGCTTGATGAGGTCCCTTGCTCTTATGATGGCAAAGGGATCAAAAGTCTTTTTGGTGGTGCAAACAGTGATACTGCCCTCAATCAAATCCAGGGTCGCCTTGATGTGCTGTAAGTAACAGAAGAAAGAAGAAAGACATGTTTATCAAGGGGGGGTTTCAAGACTTAAGATCATTAAGCCTTACTTGCTGTCTACCATAGATAGAAATGTGCAGTTAATAATTTATGACCTTTGATGAACAGGCTTACTCAAATGTTATATGTTTTCAGTACTTGCGTATAGCGCTGTCCATTAATTTAGGTCTGGCTAGATTGTGAGCCTCTTTCCTCCACTTTTTCCCACTATAGCGGGGAACTCCCATTGTTCAAATTCCATATTATCCCTTTAAGAGTCTGAACTTACGGAGTCGCCTAGTGCATTTTGCACAAGTGGCCAGCACTCTTTCAGGTATGCTTCTCTGTACTTGGGAAAAAGAGTAGCAAAACTGCTCTCCTCCAGTAGGCCTTTGGGGTTGTCATCTTTTGTGAAAGCTGGCTCCTTCCATCCGTCAGGCACAGTCAAGAGCTGAGATTCATCCACTAAAAATACAAGAGACGGAGCTTACTTCAGTTGACTAGTTAACATACTTGGTTTTCAGCTTAACGTATGGACCACAGCTGGCTTCACGAGAACAACAAATCTCGAATTCAATTTTTCTTTGATTATAAATCTTAATAGTCCTTTCGTGTAAATAGCGTTAAAGCATGACAAAATTCCAGTGGATGAAAGACTAGTTTGAAATATTAATAAATCGACATAACTTGTAGTCAGCAAGCAGCTAATTAGAATAAACGAATAATACATTGTTGATTAGACTGCTAAAAGATGAAATAACATGATACACAACTAGAGTAACACAGCATGTTACGTTGTCTACACACCAGCAACTCAAAGCATGCGGATACTAGACTCTTGCCAGCTAAACCGCTAACATTACAAAGTCATACCTAGTTTCTGTCTCATTTAACAAGAAACATGGGATATTTAAAAGTAACAATGTGTTTCCAAGGTGAGATAAAACTGTTGTATTACCTTGGCTTTGAATTCTTTTTGACTTTTTCCCCAGCTGCGCTTCACTCACGCTTTCTTCGTTCGTGAAGGACGCCATTTTTGTTGTGCAGTAAAGACGAACCGGAACTACTGGGTGTATTCATTCCGCTAAACAAAACGAGAGGGATAACTCCCAACATTGTGTAACTAGGATCTCCATAGGCTTTCAGCTACTTTTCCTGGGGTCTGCATAAATTATCGTAGTGCATGACAAATATATTTACCCTTTTCTGTGTATGGCTAGTTTGTGTGGGCAAAGTGTTATAAGTCTTTATGGTACTGAAAGAGAAGCCCTTTATCAATAATCAACTGAAAAGACAACTTGAGCAGAGGTCTGCCACACGTTTTAGAAGGGCCACCCGATCAGAGCCCTAAGCTCAGGAACCACAAAAGCAGAAAGTCTATTCTTAAAAGAGACAGATAAATGCAATTAAACAGTTCTTCCTCTATTTTCCCTTCCCAACACCCACAGGTCAGAAGGGGCTGAATATTTGACATTTTCCTTCAATGGGTTTTAGGAAATAATTGAACCATCTAACTGATTTTAGTTATTATTGATGCTGTATTAAAAAATTGTAACCCAATGACGCACGCACGCACACTCTCTAAGTTAGTGTTTCCCTTATGCGACATTAACTAAAGTTGAGTAAACTAAGTAACTGCATTCTAAATTTCAATAATGGCTTTGATATTAGATGTATAATCTGCCAAAAGGGCATACGCTAAATTACTTGCATGTATACTGTAGATTCTCATCTTAAATTGAAGGGTTTGTATTTGCAGTAGTTTCAAAGTCAACAGGAGAATCAAATGGGTGTCAAGAAAGACATCGAGGCTGAAAAATCTGAACATGAAATCTCTGGGAAATCGGCGTGGATGACAGCCATCACCAGCTGCAGCTTTCCTCAGGATATCTAAAGAGGCTAGTGACCCAGTAACCTACAAACAGGACAGCAGTAGATTGAGTCATCACTGTACACCCGGTGACATTTTTGCTATATCATTTTGGTGAAGACATCTTCGGAACATAAAGAATGAAGGACAAGTGGAGAAGAAATGATACACTTGGCTCCATGTGTTTATTAAGGCCTTGCACGCTCGTAATAATTCATTATGGCCTTGGTTAAGCTCACGCCAAGCACCGTCAACAACAGCATGCTGATGGATCCTCCCACAACAAAGGTCATCGTCCCAACCTCTTCCCCTGCAAGGAATAACATAGGGAATTATGACATTGGGAGCATCCTGACACTACAACAGCCTAATCAGGTCCAGAAGTACAAGATTTCAATGTATGTATAAGTTCACCAGCTTCAGATTCACTTCAGTGGATGGTCCTACAACAACTCACAGTTGGAACTTTTGGACCCAGGTGTCTCACTGCTGGTGACGGTCAGTGGTCCCACTGACACTATTGCAGACCGTCTGTTGTCAACACCCCATTTAGCAATTGATCTCTTTGAAACTCTTTGGGTGACACAGTCCTATAAACCGAACAAAGGACCGTCTTGTTTGTTCTAAAAACAGAAATACTGATATCGGCAAACTTTAACTTGAATGTCGACCTTTGTACAATCCTCGTCGTGTGAGCATATCTGGGCCATGCAGTGCATGTAGATGGGCCACTCTCTGGGTAGAGCGAACATCTGAACGGAGAACCTGCTCTTCTGCGCAGCCCCGTTCACAGACAGCCATTCAAAGGTTGTGTCGGCAGGGCAGCTGAGGGAGAAAAATGCAGCAATTTTCATTGTTTTGAAACATTTTAAAACCAGCATTTTAGAGAAGTAGGCATTAAAAAAGTTAAATACTTAAACCAGGGAACAAAACAGTCAGGGCCCCACATATAATTCAATGCCAAACGTTTCACAAATGAAACCTATTCCCGATCACTTCTAATATAATTCCACTAAGGGTTCCTTGTTGTAAAATGGTAAGAGATTTGCAACGGTGTACACCAACGAATGGCAGGACCATTACACACCCATGTTGGAGAAAGAAGCCCTTGGTTTCATCCTGTGGATCTGGGCTCTCGGTGGCCCAGCAGGAAACCACTTCCAGCAGAACCTCAGAGGCAAACGTGTTGTTGGTTAGGAGGGCCACCTCAAAGAAGAGTACATCGCTGTAGCTGAGGGTGATGGCATCTCTGTAGCTGTGGGAGAAGGAGTCGTCGCCGTACATGGTCATGGCCAGCCCCAGCTCGAGGGAAGAGTTGTACTGCAGTACAGAATAGGAGGTGATCCTGAAGGGGTCAGTTCAAAGGTTTTATTATGCAATAAAAAGGCTGGGTTTACAGATGCATTAAATATTCCATTTTTGAACGTGCATTGATCCAGGTAGGCCACATTATCAGGGCAATCTGCTGTCCTCAAACATTACTCTAACCTGACATTTCTTACCATTCCAGGTCTAGATTTATCTGGGCATTGTGGACATGGCTCCTGGGGTAGATACATTTCCAGATAACCTTAAGATCTCGTCGCGTGATGACCTTGTCTCTGCTCAAGGTCACGGTCAGAGTGTTGCGGAACTCGATGTCTGTTCTGTTCACCTGGGTGTTCACAAACACAACACCACATCACCAACAGTGCCTCGTTCAACCGTCCCATTAGTCATCCTGTCCGTCGTGTCCAGTCAGCCTCCTGTGGAACCTCCCTGCATTGTGACCAGTTTAGGCCCTGGCTGTGTAAGGTGTGGTCACTCACCAGCCGCGTCGTCCCGCACTGGGGGGGCGTGCGAAGCATGCGGAAGTGGTAAAGCGTCTCGCTCTCATTCATTGCACACTGGCCTGCATTGAGGACGACGGTCACGTTGCCCCCGAAGTAGCCCATCAGAAATGCTTTGGCTATGCCTCCAACCATGAATCCATCCAGACATTGGGCGAAAATTCCCCTTTCTGGTGGAATTCATTATTTGAATCAATTGTGTGGCATAGATTAAAGTGTGCGGCACAAAATAGAAAAAGAAAACTGACTGAAATCAGGAGAGATTTCCTGAACTTCCATAAAAATCCTTGTTTCCCTTTGCAACATTATTTTTACACACCTATAACAAAATACAATATTTTGTTTTCTGGAATGTAATGAACACAAACTGACAAACAAATATGGCTTAGTGGACGCAGAAATGAACAGACTGACAGTAAAGAGTGGCTAGCTCACCACGACAGACAGGATAAGACGTAGTGCTAGGAGACGGGTTGAAGACAGAGCCAACGTCATAGAAGCCATGCGGACACACACAGGTGTAGGAGTCCAGTGTGTTGATGCAGAGGGACTGCGGTTCACATTTGTTCAGATCAGGGGACGCACACTCATCTGGGTCTGTCCAAAACAGGGAGTAGGATAAAGTAGCACCTTAGCACTGATTTTGCGTCAGTTATGATACCCCGATTTATGCTAACACGGCAGCAGTCTTCTTAACAGACAGTCGCTACATAGCTTTGAGTGAGCTTAGAAATAAAATTTCAAGAAATATGGGACAGGTCACAGACAATAGTTTAAACGCATCCCTGGTCAAAGTCCATTTAACGGTGAAGCTAATCTGATGCGACGCCGCGCTTGTTTATTCTTACCATCCCAGTAAACGATCCCGTCTTTGATCGTGATATTGAAAGACCCCGGCGACTGGAGGTGTTCCAGCTGAACATCAATCGGTAGCAGTGCGTTTTCGCTGCTTGTGGAAGCGTCAAATACTTGAAATGTAATCTTTGTTCTGGATTCACCTTCCAGGTCCTCGAATGCAACCAACTGTATGTTGATCTTACCCAGATAGCCTTCCAGAAGTTTCTCCAGCTAGGCACACAAATACAGGTCAGCAGCAGGAAGGACATGGTTCAGCAAGCCACATAGCATAAACCTTATACAATATTCAGCAAAACAAAAAGACTGTTCTTAAGCAGCAGATCTAAGCAGCCCCTTCGGCACCAAGTGAATGAACTGACAGAAACCAGAATGTCTCCAATTTGGTGCTCAAACACACTTTGTTCTTGACGAGACGCTCCATCTCTGCTCTGGGCTCATTCTTGGGGTCCTGCAGGTCGGCACCCCGAGACCAAGGCACAATGATGGCCAAGGAGGGGCTTGGAAAGTCAAACAACCCTACAATGACACAATCCCATAGATACTGTCCGCATTAAGTCATTGCTAATGGGCACACATTCAGTAGGAAAACACAGTTGAACTTCACAGGTTGGGATGTTATGAATGGAGTGGATTCACTCTACATTTCAGAAAGGCACGGTTACTGCACGCATTCAAAATGTTCCACAACGTTGACGCCCAGTAAACCCGACCCAGAAGACACCCACCTGGATCTTCAACATTGCTCACGGTGCGCTCCGACAGCAACACAGTGTGGTTGATGGGCACATTGGCTCCATTAAAACAAACCAGGGCCGGGTTGGCGCTCCACTCTCCGTCACACTCCTCCCACACGTCCAGGGTGTAGGGCCAGCCCTCCACGAGCCCTGGGAGGTGGAGCCAAGGCTCCATCAGCTGCCCTTCCTGGATGGTGGAGCCGTTGACATAGGCCAGCCTGTACTGGAAGGACACAGACGCCCCCGTCCCAGCCATCCACAGTGCAGTAGAGTCCTTAGGACGATAGCTCAGTTCTGAAACACCCCTGGGTCCTAGGGGAGACCGGACAAGAGTACAGATTGATTTGTAAGGTAGATAGAAAAATAAATACGAGAGCTAGCTAAACATTGGTCCCGCCATCGCTCAAAATTACCCGAGGTCAGTGCCCCGTCCGCTTACCTGTGCGAGCACGTACAGTCTTGGCGCTCATGACTACGTTCTCCCCACAGAGGGCCTCCACTCTGGCCGTGTACTGGGAACAGGGCTGAAGTCCCACCACCGCCACTGTGCAACTGGTGAGCAGTGTGCTGGTGTGGAGCGCCCCCTGGTGGTAGATCCTGAATGCAGCGACAGAGGAAGTGTTCCTCACCATCCAGGTCAAAGTGTAGTTCTCAGGTCCTGAGCCGATCTGCCGCAAGTCCTCGATTTCTGATTGGACTAAAAGGACACCCCACGTGTTTTCACAGCGTGTGAACAAAAGGCAAAGGAGGAGAATGGAGAAATATGGAGGAGAGTGCATGCTCAACACATGGAAATGGCCTTCTCTCCTTGTCTCTTTTCTCCTGTATTGGTGAGATTTGGTGAACGAACCTGTCTGAACCTCCCTTACCTACTTTGATTGGTGTATTTGAGAAGATAAAGACAAATAAGGAGAGGACTAGTTAAAGGTGCAACTTTTACTGTACTACTAGCATAAATGGCTGGACATCCGCAATCAAGGCTTTAAGTAAATGTTTCAAAAAGAAAATTCAACCAGATCGTTGAGTGTCTGAGATTGTCCCGGTTTAAACGTTCTCACCAGTCCATCCCTCAGTTTCCATTGATGTGTAGTCTCCTCGTACCTACCTATTATCCTCCCCACCCGAAATCCCCCAAGACTAGCTGATAATAATCCAGCCTCGTTCAGAAAGTGACGAAGACAAGGCCTGTAAAGGTTAAAGGCAGGATTCTACACAGGGGATCACCCTAGTAAAGCAGTTCCTAAGAGGACCTCACCAGCATTGCCGTCGATCACCAGCATTTTGCTGCGGCGAGCGTCCGTGCCGGCCTTACACACCGTCTGAAGACCGAACTTCACCCTGCTGCATGACGTCAGGTTAGACTGAGTGAACACAAAGGGGTCCGACGTGTGCTTGTGGAACCTCTCCTCCAAGATGTGGTTGGTCCCGTTGAGGTAGAAAACCGTGACCAGGAAGAAGGAGTACTTGCAGTTCTCGGGACAGCCCCAGGATGCAGTCACACTAGAGGTGTCCCGCAACGTCACCTGGAAGTGTCTGGGGACATCTGGGTCTGAATTAATAGAAATGACAGAAACAAAAATACTAATTAAATAAATCATAAAACACAACAGTACAGAGCTCAGGATGGCAGACATGAGTGCGGATCATTTTACAGGCATTGTTGTTATTTATCTTTCTTTTTTCCGCAGGGAAAAGGTTTACCAGCGGTACACGTGCCAAAATCGTCTGAATATCTCCAAGAAGTCCTTTTCAGTCATTGCAAAACGTTCACTAAAGAAAACACCCCCCCACCCCCACCCAACTATACCTGTGATAGTGGAGAGACAGCTGAGCGAGTGGCTGCCGGCTATCTCCACACAGGCGACGTGGGGCGTGCAGGACTCCAGGGCAGTGAAGCGGTAGTGGTTGGACCGGGTGCTGTCCACACTGAGGACAGCGTAGGCCTTCATCTCAGAGTGGTAGAGGGACACAGAGTGGCTAGGGGCTGGGTCAGCGGGGGCCGGTGGCGGCACCTTGTTCCAGGTCACCAGTAACATGGAGGCGGTTCTGGACTCAAGCTTCAGAGGATGGCGCACGGTGTGACCTAGAAAAGGTCAGGGGTGGGGTCACGACCAGAGATGTGTGACCTCTACACAAATATGTAAGCGGCAATGCCTCTGAAGAGTGAGCTCTCTCTGTGTGGTTTTTAATGTTCGCTCTCGAACGGGCTATTGCGACTTTCCCATCCCCCAAGGTGTATTCACCTCCCCTCAGTCTTCGATTGATTTCTCCTCCCTTCATTTTCTAGTTTTCCCCGTGGCTGCCTCAGTCTCTAAAGAACATAGAAGCAATTCACTGTTACCGAGCATGAGGATGACATCCAGGTCATGATGGAGGTACAGAGGGCCATTTTCACAGGCAAACACCTCATCGGCAGAGAATAACTTCAGGTCGTCCTAATGGGAATAATTTTAGCATGGACAATCAGAGGCACATTTTGGTCAAAACAGATTACAAAATGTATTTGTTTATAATATTGTCTACCCACCAGAGCGCTGACAGGCTGCTCTTCGGGTTTTTGTTTACTTATGAACATAATGGTATTAGAACCTTCAAGTAGAGAAAAGAAGGATTATATAATACCATCATGTAATGAATGTCACTGGATGGGTACATAGATAACGTCTTAATAAAGCAGAAGGCATTAAGAAGGCAGCAAGACTACATACTTGGCAGGATAGAGAAAGTCCACTCATGAACAACGGCACCATATTGAAGTGTTAAATTGTGCTCCACTGAGGTGGCAACTGTTAAAGATGAAAATGTGTCTGGTCTCCAAATAGATTTCAGTTTGTTGTTGTTCAGCCATATATTTCTTTCTGGCCAACTGTAGAAAATTTGAATGAGAAAGACAGACCTAAATACAAAAATCATTGTTCTAACGTTTGGCATAATTGTATTTCTAAGCTATGAAATATGATTAATTTACCTACTGATCTTCCAACATATGGAGAATGTAAAATTACTACAGCTTCCTGAAAATTGTGTCACAAAGATTTTATTGTAAAAAGCCACAGAATTGATTGGTGGAAACACGTTTGTCTTAAAACAACATCATACGTAATCGACTTGAATATAGCATCAGCATTGTAGCCTAAATGTAAAATAAAACACAAATCGACCGCAATTTAGGGCACTTACCGAAAGATATCGTGTACAGGGGTACAAGAACGCACGAAATAAATGGAAGCATGAAAGAGCTCCTACGAAAGGAAAGTCGGTGTGCTTTGACAACCGTCATATCTACTTAATTTACCATTCAATTAATCATACAAATCGAAATCAGGTATATTTGCAACCTACATGTTTCTTGGAAGAGTTATTTAGCGTCAGATAAGTACTGACCCGACGTCACCGACTAATAATGATTGACAGGTGCTGGTCAATCTGTGAGGTCTGGTTGCCTTCGTAGATGTGACTTGTGCAAATATCTTTCATCATGTTTAAACCCTTAGACCATAGGAGGCCCTGTAAGCTAGTGTTAATGCTATAAACGCATCTTATTGACCTCATGTCAAGGTTATTACAATTTGTATGACATTTTGACTTAAAGCAAATAGTCAACTCGTTCTGTATGGCCGTAATTTCCACAAAGTTTTACGTTTAATATTTTCAATAATGACAATGTGAAAAGTGCAAGAAATCGCAAGATCGATTCCCATTGACCAATTACGTTTGTACAAGGGGATATATTGTTTATTAAGCTGTAGTAGTGAGCACTTCATGAAGGCTAGTATGTATGCTTATATAAAGCAACTCAACCTTAAAACAACGTGGAATATATGTTAATCTGGTCCTAAATGATTGGGTGTAGGCAGTCCAAACTTGGACATTTTTATTAAAAGTTGGTTTTATTAAAAAGATCAAAGGGTCTGCCTAACCACTGCTTATTTTGCAGATTTCTTTAAACATATGTCCACAATTGACTGGAAAAATTAGCTAAACTGTCTAATAAAAACACTTCGCTGCTCATGATCACACTCAGGCTCCAGTGTTTGTTGGTGAAAGCACATTGTGCAGCAAAAAATATTCACCTTTAACAGCAACTCATTTTAATATGATTTTACCAACCTTTCAAAGTTTTGTGAATCCAGTTAGGAGTCACTGATAGTTATTCAAAACGTCTTTGAATATCAATGCGATATCAGTCAGCTGGACAACCGTTCTGGTGTGTCTTTGGCAGGCCCGGCGCCAGGACGATGTATCTGAGGGGACTGTTTTTAAAACCTTAACTGGGGGGGCAGAAAATCCAACTGAGGGGGCTGAGCCCCCCCCCCACCAGCCCCCTCGTAGCACCGGGTCAGGTCTTTGGCATGAAAGAAACAACATCTCTATCCCAGGTTTAGAGATTCAGCAGACCGGCACAAGGTGTCCGTAAACATTTTATTTTGGTCCTGAGAAACTCCACAGTTCATGTGGTTATAAATGAATCCACAGGACCAGCTCCAGACACAAGTGATTGCATCGGGGCCCTGGCCTCTAGAAGATCCTCAATAAAAGCAAGTAAAACAACTCAGTGGGGATGTTACTACCGAGAATGCGACTAGAATACTCCAAATGCATTTATAATTAAAATATCTTAGATTGAAATAATGTTCAGCTGGCCAGCAGTCTGTGCATAGTAAGGGATGAAATGCTCTTTCTGTTTCAATAGGGTGTGATTACTTGTCATTTTTATAATATCTTCCAAAACATTCACTACTTTCATAATACTATGAAAGGAGTAAAGTCCAATTAAAATGTTTAAGGAAAACCAGTCTCAGTCTGCTGAACCCCGAAATGTGGAATTAAGTGGTAAACATTGTGTTGGTCAAAAACTAAGACAAACCAGCATGGGTTTCATGGTGTGCTGAAAAGTCTGTTGTGGTCCAGACGTCATCCTAACCTTTTCAAAACAACTGACCGCTGTGCTTAACGTCCACCACGTATTGACATTTTTATTAGGAACATTACCAATAATTGTAATACATTTAAAAAATTTGAAACAGATTGTGTAGATTATTACCAGAAAAATAATATTCCCTTTTAGATGGAATTTGAAAACGGAAGCCTACGCAAGATAAATAACTAGGGGAACCAAAAAGCTAAATGATGTCCTTTCAAGAATGAGCCGAGCGTCACATGGGATCCTATCATCTTGTTAGGTAAAGGAAAGACAACTGGCCTCCCATTACTGGAAGCGGATCACTGGGTCCAGGTTCTCGCATGCATCTCAGTCATGAGTTCACAGTGGCATGACAAGGGTCGTTTTGTCTTGGAACTTTCCATGATTCTCCTATTAGCCAAATTGCTGTCACAAGCATCCACAGTATCTGCACAGCCCACTGTAAGAACGGAAGACTGTTACTGCTGAAACCAAGATAATTCACAAGGGACTTTCACAACAGTAATCATTGTCACACTTTGGGCACTCAATCAAAGAGGTGGGCAGAGTGAAGCACGGACTAATGAAATATGAAAGGCTTGTCTGCATAAAATACATTTGTCTCAGCATATGTCAATGCAAAAAAGGGGTAATATAAATTAAACTGAATATTGGGGAAATTAATTAAACTGAATATTTTTGCGAACATCTTCCTTAAGTGCATGCATACCAGACCTTGTAACTACTTCATTTCCTCGAAGTAAAAACATTTTCATGCAGTTCCTTGAGTCAAAATAAAAAAGCGGTTTCTTGTAGACTGTGGTTACGCCATCAGAAAATTGCGGATGTTTCATTGGTGCGAAGATGTGCAATATCTACACAGTTAAACCTTGACACATCTTCTAGCTTTTCTTTACCATTAGACTTCCCCTCTTTACCAAATATGGTAAGAACAGGAAAGGTCTCAACACAAGTGAAAGTGGTGTTCCCTTAAGACCAGTCTGTGTTTAAGGAACTACAGACTTTCCAGCAACTGGAGAATGATCTGACTTAGAACCTAGTCATGTTTTTAAAAATAATATAGTCAGGAAAGATGGAGAGCTGTCACCGTTTCTGGTTGCTTTGCTTCCTAGTCTCCCTGTCCGTAGCGAAGAAGACATCTGACGGAAATATTGACCTAACTGAGTTCATTAAAAGGATACTCCACAGATACGAGCCTCATTTTATCAACAGAGAACTTCACTTCGAAACATTCTCAGCGAAGGAGCCTGACGATTCAGAGGATTCCATAACTATCTGGACTGATGAGGAACCAGCAATCACAGACACGTTCAACACTGGAACACGCTTGTCTCAAATTCCTGACTATGGTCCCGTAGTGTTGACCAATAATGGAGTGATTAAGGGACTTACTGTGGAACATTCCCACATATTTTATGGGATCCCGTACGCGGAGCCGCCCGTGGCTGCCTTCCGCTGGATGCCCCCTGGACCGGTGAGACCGTGGCTGGGGCTGTATGACGCCACGTACCCCAGGAGCGCTTGTATGCAAGGCTGCAGCAGCTCCATATCTGACGAGTGCCCTCAGAAGGTAGGAAAATAAATAACTAATGCAAGGGCCTGTTAATGATTTGGTATTGCTTTTGTCAGCTTAGAGGGTCTACCAGCGCGAAATGGGCAACATGTCAATGGTAAAACAATAACGTTTATTCAGTTCCTCAGCCCCAAATCATTTATTTGGCATCTGGAATGTCTGAACTGCTTGTTTTCAGTCATCGAAGTGGGAAATGTGGGTGTTTCGTAGGTGAGCGAGGACTGCCTCTACCTCAACGTGTTTGTACCTCGGGATGTGAACTTCAGTTCCCCTCTACCGAGACCCCTGCCTGTTCTGGTGTGGATCCACGGGGGGGATTTCATCGCTGGGTCGGCCTCAAAGCCCCTGTACGACGGGAGGTTCATCAGTAACTTCACTCATACTGTGGTGGTGAGCATGGAATACCGGCTAGGTGAGACGGGTCCTCTATAGCCTCGCTATGTCCCCCCACCCCCACCCCCGTAGAGATCCAGCGCAATCTTTTCATCCCCCTAACATTTAGGGTTAGCAAGGTAAAAGCACATGCTGATGTAGTTTAATCTAGATCAGTTTGTTTCTTTCATAAGGGACCTGTAACAGGGTATGGATGGTACAGAGAGCATGTGCAATTCATTAGTGTGTGTTCACGTGGTGTGTGTCAAACTTCGAGTTTGCTGATGACGTTTCCCTTCAAATTGGCCAAATTAGAAAACAAATTGGATGGTGTGTGTACTGTAAATCACATTGCTCCATGTATAACGACGTTTTCTTAATTGGACTTCACCAGTTCCTTCTGTCCATTCTTCCCCAGCCTCACCTCATTGGTAGGCATAGGCCAGTCCCCCCCACTGGCCCACCATAATCAAAGGGTTCTGGTCGTGCAGAACAGTACCCTTTCCATCGGATTAAACATTGCACTGTGATCTGTGACACTAAGCAAACTTCTCATCTGAGGAGGCTACCAGTCCAATCCACAGGTGGGGAGAGAAAGGGGGAATGGGGAGGCAACAGCCTTGTACCTAGCTAAGAAGAGACCACAATTTGTATGGGTGTTAATGTAGGCTGGAAGGAAAACATAGCATGCATAGCATAGCATTATGTGAATGAATGGAAGCATATAAAACACTTAGACACTGAAAGGAAAAAACAGAGTAAACCAAGTGTCTAATGCCATTCATTACATCTCATTACCTCTCCGACCAGCAGAATTGACCTGTTTTCTTTGATTGCAGCTCCAAGGCTCCTTTGACGAATGTGTAATTTCTTATGTTTAATGTATCGTGTGTAGTAACTGTCTACACACCGTCTGCAAATTTCAGATTATTCACACCTGTAAAGGCTGTCAAGGGGCCTCCGGTCTGATTACATAGGCAATCAATGTATCAATCAATGTGAACATTTCAATCAATATGTAAACATTAAGATTAATGTAATAGTAAGATTGTTTACTTATTCATATTTTTCTTAATATATGATCATTTTTCTAAATACATATCATTTTTTCAATATATATAGAAACCATTGTAATGTATTACTGTTTGAAAATGTGTGGTAGGTTGTGCAGGTCTAGCCTGTGTCTAATTCTTTTTATATTTGGTTTTGAGGCAGCAATATTTGAAGGGATGTGTTGTATATAATTTTGAAGGGATGTGTTGGCTTAAAATGTTTGATTTTAGAGCCAATCAACTGTACATTGCTTTTCATGGACCATGGGAATTGCTGAAATATTGCAGGGGCATTTGGTTTTCTCGTCTCCGGACAAGACCCCAATACATCTACGACTGGGAACTATGGGATTTTGGATCAGCAGGCTGCTCTTGCCTGGGTACAACAGAACATTGCTCTGTTTGGAGGTGACCCCAACAAGGCAAGCAGAAAATACATTACTGTTAGCTTCCTGTTCTCTGATGTCCAATAACAAAAAGTTATGCAACCAAAAGTCAGGGGAGAGCCATCTTTATTCAGCATGAGACGTCGATGTTAACAGGTCATAGTTCCCACTCTCTCTCTCCCTCTCTCACTCCTGGTCTTCTTTGTGCTTCTCCAAATGTCTTTGTCCTAAACAGCCTATATATACCACTTTCTAGCTGTTATCCAATCGTATAAGGGCAATGTATGTCACAACCTCCCTAGTCCCAAACTTTGTAATGTATGGGGGATGTGTGGAGTTGATGTTCAACCACCTTTCTTGGTGGAGTTGATATTCAACCACATTCCTTGGTGGAGTTGATGTTCAACCACATTCCTTGGTGCTGTTTCCAAGGACGTACAGAAAGTTACATGCATTTGCAAAGCAACATTATTCTGTGTTGTGTTCTTTAAAATGAAAATACACCTTAACAGACATACTTTCTCACACATATGTGTAGTGTTAAGTTTCTCAAGCCTACTTTCTCTCATTACCATTGCTTATTTTCATTAGGGAATACAAGGAAATCATTTTAAAATACAATACTCCTCCTAGCTCTTCTGAAATGCTGACGTGTGAATGTGTGGAGGGGAGTGGGGTTCATTTTAAACAGATAAGGAGTAGTATTATTTTAATTTTGATAGTTTGTTGGGTAGGATCTATTTAGGAAGATGAGGAATAAGAACTAAAAAAAAGAATGATTCCAGTTGGAATGAGAGTTACTGTTTCTTCTACTTATTAAGATAATTAAGCTTGAAACGTTTGTTCTCTGCAGTTTGGTCAGCTTTACTTTACATTCCCTAGCTATCCTAAATTGGTTTAGGTATTAATCTTGGAGAGCTTTCATTTCAGACATATTTAGTGGGCACTCTGGTGGGTGTATTTTATTTGAACGCATTCAGCCGTAAAGTAAGAACACACATGTGCACGTTGTCTCTGTGAATAAACCTGACCTTTACTCATGGCCTATAAACATTCACAGGTGACTATATTTGGGGAGAGTGCGGGAGCCCAGTCTGTGAGCCTTCACCTCATGATGGAGAGCAGTAAGGCCCTGTTCAAACAGGCTGTCCTGCAGAGCCTGCCTTTCTCAATCCCTCTCAAAACCAGGTCAGTGATCTCTGACCACTGACACTCACTAGTTATACAGCTACTTGTTTTGTTATTGCGTGCGAAGTGACGAGGACTCAGCAAAACTGTTGAATCACTGATTCTCGCTTTGCTTTGAATCTCTTTTGGATTTATTTCTGACCTGGATACTATGTTAGTCAAACTCCTAACAAACATTTTAACTTGCACATTCATCTAGAGTAATAAGACAGGCTACCTTAAATGACTGAGGAAATCAGTATTAATATCTCAAGCTGTCATTGCTCTTCTGTAAGATCTGAATTTATTTGGAGGAAAGAAAAAAGAAAAAACATGTACAGTGTATTTCCAGAGAGCACACACCGCTCTGGAAAAATGTAGAGAAGACTGCACCGTTTTTTTTCTTTCCTTTCCCAAAAGGTGGAAAAGGAATGTTTTGAGTGAGGAACAGAAGTGTTCAATTTGCAGTGGGCTCTTAATTTTAACCCTTCTGTGCCTCACTCAAAACCTTCCTTTTCGATATTATTGGAAAGGAAAGAAAAAGTTGCAGAGGTCGCTTAATTTTTTCCAGAGCTTTATATTAATTCCTTTAATCACTAAGCTTATTTTGTTACATAATGGTGAAAACTAATAAAATATCTAATAATGAAAATAAAAATAAAAACCTGGTGTGTGTCACTACTTAAAGTTCCCAAATGGCAGATAAGGATTATCTGTGATTATTGCTCTTGTTTCAGACATGATGCCCTGAAGCTGGGCAGGGCTTTTGCCAAGCAGGCCAACTGCTCTGTTAACAACATGGCGTGTCTGCTCTCACTTACTCCGGAGGCGGTTCTCGCTGCCCAGATGAAGTCAAGTAGGACACCAACCTCACCCTTTGGCTCTGCCTGCAGTTCTAACACTTCTGGTGCACTTGAGTGAGTAACTAATCTTTCTTTTTGCCCCTCCTGTTGTTTTTGTCTCTCTTTCTCAGGTTCCAAAGTTGTCAATCCCTTCAGGTTCCTGGAGGTCTTTGAGACCTGGGGGCCCTACATTGATGGAAAACTGATCAAAGAGCAGGCTGTTACTGCCTTCCAGAAGGGCCACTGGCAGAAGGAGAAGCCAGTCCTCCTCGGTATGGATTACTGAAAAACATTAACATCTGACCAGAACAGCTTTTAACAGCTGTCCACACTTCAACATTAACTAGTAATATGTTTTTATCTTTCTATTTACCAGATTATACTAGAACATTCTGCATCACTTTAATCAGGAAATGTTAATAACAACCTTTCAGGGACCACGTCAGAGGAGGGCGTGATCTTTGTTAACGGAGTCTTCACAAAGCCCGTGTCGGCTATGGAGAGTGTTGTCTACATCACAGGCATATTCAAACAGCACACATTCCAGATCCTCTGGGAGTACCTGCCCCTGTACAAGGACACGGACAAAAGGGGCATGCTGGCTCAGGTAAAAAAACACAGGAGGGTGTCTCCTAATGAGCTCTTCTTTGTCCCCAGGTGCATGCTGTGATAAAAATTCCCTCCGGTCATGCATTGGTCAGTCCAATGACTTTGAATTTGTAAGGAGTATTGAATGTATCCTTGAATGTACCCAAGATATATCTAGGAAAAAAGTCCCAGGACTCAGTCTGCTACACATGTACCTACCGGCTTCTTTTGACTAAACCTCACGTTTTGCAGCAAACAATATATACAAAACTTATTATAGAGAAGAGAAAATGAATGGAATATAGGCAAGCAACTCGGCAAGCGATATTGAGTAGTTATTTCAGATACCACACAGTAACTATCGATGTTGTCATCCACGGGCCCCAGATCAGTTGTCGTGGGCCGGGACCGTCACATCTGTCCTGACCCATCCAGTCTGAGGAGCCAGTGAACTGTAGAGAGGCTTTGGAGCGTGACAAGGACACATCTGCTGTCTCCTTGCGCTGTCTCGCCACATCCAGATGAGTCTTGCTAAGCTCCAGGATGGTTCCCCACCCCACCCCTAACATGCAGAAAACTGAGCTAAGATAAGCGTGTCGGGGCCACTTTCGCCCACATACACTGGCATTTGGATCCTCTGTGGATCCATCTTTCAAGTCATCAGTAAAGTAATTAAGGGTTATCAATGTAATTATAGTACAAATTTGAATTAGTATCAGACTATGCATGTTTTTAAATGTTTTAATATACGTTGTTCAGTTTTTAAAGGAGCAGTCCAAATAAGTACGATATCTTAGGAATTTTTTAATAGTAATTTTAAAATGTTTCTTTCTATATATATTTATTTGGTTTTGGCAGGTAATAATGCCCTTTGCGAAACTGGGGATGGATAATACAATTGGAACCTCTGGCTGAAATGAAACAAACTGATGTCTGAAGCGCATCTTCAATCAACGCAGAGATATGGGTTGCTTGTAATAGATTGGCTCTTCAAAGTGCAACTCCCCAAAATGGCCAGCAGAGGGGGCAAAAATCCTTTTTTTCTGTTAATGCTCCCATGGCCATCCTCCTGAATGAACCATTAACGAGGGAACATTTCCAAAACATATTGAAGGGCAACATCCCCCTCCTTCAAATATGTTGTGACACATTCGATTCAAACCAACCTTGTACAATGAAGTAGCGGCTTATGTTTTATGTAAGTACAGAATCAAAGGAGACAGAAACAATTCAAGTGACACTGACAAAAGAGTAAAAAAAATAAGAGAGCACATCCAAATCTGTGGTTGTTGCCGGTGTGCCTGTCGGGGAAGGATACATCACTCTGCTCTGTAACCTTATACCTCCATCTGCATTATCAGGGTAGAAAATGGAGTGTGCATATTGTGTAACTTAACCAACATTTGCATGGTGTTACTGAGCTAGTTTCAGTGGATTCTTTAAGGACCAACTGCCTGTATATAACAGATATGTCTATACCTTCGGAACAACCCACAATGCACAACAGTCGGATCGAGAACTCATAAGAACTACTATAGTTGCTAGCTTGATTTTGCTAATATTAACCAGTATTTGCCATGCTTTTGTGTGACCACCTCCACGTATATAGCATGCTGTAATTTTTCTCTTCTTGTGCCCCTATATGCAAGAAGTTAAACGTGACAGCTTTTATTGCAGTGTATTTGTACACGTATCAGTTTCACCATTAAGGAATGATAAAACAATTCTTGCATAGTCCCCATTTATATGCTGCAGACAGTGTATTAATACAGAGTCAGTGCTGAATCTCACTTAATTTACTGCAGATTCCAAGCTATCCCTCATGTCCATTCCACAGTAGGGAGAACAGACAGTGAATACATGTTGAAAAAATGTTTTCACTGCAGGAAACCCGGTCCAAACCAAGATTAAAAATGTGAAACACACAGCTTGGATGGTGAATAGCCTAGGGCGCTATCTGTGAATGTTTTGAATCTAAATTGAGAGATGAGTCTGCTAAGAGAGGCGGGGACAGGAGGTGACACCCCCATACCCGTTTAGTATATATGCACAGTTCACTGTCTGGCTGTGTGTGTGTGTGTGTGTGTGTGTGTGTGTGTGTGTGTGATATTTTGGGGAGGGTGGAGCGTTGGTTCAAATGTCAGCTTTGCACTTCGGGAAAGGGGATAGACAGATGAGGAGAAGGGATAAAGGGAAGGAGAGGGAGTGAAAGCGAAGGAGAGGGGATAGAGGGATAGAGAGGGGATAGAGGGTTAGAGAGGGGATAGAGGGTTAGAGAGGGGATAGAGGGATAGAGAAGGGATAGAGGGATAGAGAGGGGAGAGAGGAAAGGAGAGGGGATAGAGGGATAGAGAGGGGATAGAGGGATAGAGGGGATAGAGGGTTAGAGAGGGGATAGAGGGATAGAGAGGGGAGAGAGGAAAGGAGAGGGAGAGGAGGCCGTTGATGGAGCGGAGAGAGGAAAAGAACAATAGGGGAGAATAAAGGGGATTGGGGCGATTGTTAGCAGGATAACAGTGTTTGCACGTCGAGAAAATCATCACACAAAATGTGTGTGCGTATGTGATAGACTTGCTACACACAAACACAACTTTTATGTACGTGTGTGTGTTTATATGTACGCACCGTTTCGGAGAATGCCTCCTGAGTGTGCTTCAATGCGTATCTGCCTGGAGGGGACCGAGGTGTGTTTGTGTTATGGATGTTTCTGTGCTGCGTAGGTGGCCGTCCTCTGTGTATTCTTAACATGGTGGTGTGGTTTCCAGGTAACAAGAGGCTTTCAGCATCCGTTATGTGGCACACAGAAGCCTGCAGGTTTCATTTTCCCCCAATCTGCTCTTCCAACTTCTCGGCGACGACATGCGCGACGGCGTCAGCCCATATAAGGGCACGCACACTCACCTGATTACCTCAGTTGGCTTTATCATGCACCCGAAACACCTGAGGGAGTCGATAGAACACAATTAGATGTGGAATGCGTGCTAACGATGCCTCCCTGATCTCCAGGCAGTGGGGCCCCATGGGGCACCTTGTCAGCTTTCAACACATCGCTAGACTGGGGTGGTCAGCTTGACGCTAGGAAAAAGCTCCTTAAAGTGCTGCGCCACTGGAGAGGCTCTTAGGCTAAATCATGTTTCTGTCTCACGATGATTTCTGGTCAGAAACAAATGAGCAGTCTAACAGTCTAAGTCTAAAGTGCACACCAGGACTCTTTATGGAGGGTTTCACTTGCCAACCTTATCAATGTTTTTAACCGCCACTTGCTTTTTGCAGCATTTGTTTCTTTGTTACTTAGCGCTGATAACACCTTTGTGTGCAAAAGGATATTTCCATCTGCCATCGCTATGTGTTTTATAGTGTTTTATTGACCTTAATACCGTCTCTGCTAACCTCCTAGATCGTGACAGACTACATTTTCCTGTGTCCCTCGCGCAAGTCAGCCCGGGCGGGCGCTAAAGCCGGCAGCGCTGTGTGGCTGTACGTTTTCGACCACGTGGCATCCGACCACAGTGTCTGGTCCGGTCAGCCCTTCTGCTACGAACACGTGTGCCATGGCGCCGAGCTTCCCTTCCTCTTCAACACGGCCACCGTGGCCAACTTCACGCTGACCACACCAGAGCGGCTGCTGTCCAATCGGATGCTCTGCTACTGGGGCGAGTTTGCCCACGCGGGTGACCCCGCGTCCCGGGTGCAGCAGAGCGGGTTCTGCAGACAGCAGCGCCCTCCGGCGTGGCCCCGCTACTCAGACGCCGGCTCCTGGATGCTCATGAACTTCACCGTGCACTCTCATTCCCAGGCGGGCACCAGGGACCGTGTCTGTGACTTCTGGGACAAGCTGGGCATCTATGAGGGCACTGGTATGGAAAGTCCTGGCTAAAGCGATGTAAACTGAAGATTCAGATTCAGAGTAACGTATTTGCGTTACCAGGGACAGCGCAAGGTTTCAGCCAAGGTCTGACACATTTGTGATATTTTGTGCAGGATTAGATTACGACAGTCATATCATTTACATTTTGAATCAAGTGTTACCCATGTAGCATTCAAGGAAGGAAAGATAAGAAGACAATGGAGGTGATGACCTGGATGAGATGACATCACCCTTCCCTTCCTGGTGGGTGAATCATATCTCTACCTGTTAAAGAACAATTGTTAGTTTTTCTCGTACTTTCTCTAAACATTTCTTGCTACCACCTACTAAGCCTATGATTTGTTAGGTAGGCACTTTAGAGAACATACAACTCGTTCACCCAGCTGTTGTTGCAAATGTGATACGTTCTGGAAATTGTATTTTCTATGACAAATAAATCACAGTGAGAAATACTCAGTGTTTTATTTGTAAAAGAACAACACACAGGGTTTGAACTACATACAGTACACCATTCAGATGCAAGTGGGGGAAAAATTACATGAATATCTAAATACTGAGGGACACTGTAATGTAAAAGGTCGACCATTCACATTCCTCTCCCCGTCCCCAGACTCATTAGTGGCAACAGGCTAGCATAGTGGTTAAATTATCTGACCTGAAAAGTTGTAGTTGACTGAAACCCTAAACTGGCAAAAGGAAACAAAGATGTTTTCTGATCCTGAGCAAGGCAGTTCAACCTGGACTTGCTCGTAAATAGTCACTCCCAATGAGAAGGGTTTCTGAGTCATACTTGGGTGAATAATTAATATCTCTGTCCCTCCCTCATTTCCTGTCGGATTCTCTTATCATTCCCTCCACTCCTTGCTCTCTCTTCAGCCATCCCTCCTCTTCCACCCACTCCTACCGACCCACATTTTCACTGTTCAGACTCTCGCTTCTTATAATTTACTAAGGCAAAGCAGTAAGCCCACATGAATTGTAATCCATAATGCCAAAATGGCCCCTAAAGGCGTTATCCCTTTAAACAGCAGAACTAAAGATTACAACACATTCTCCTCCATTTAGCCTCAATAAAGGTATATGGTTAAGTTGACCTTAAATACTTGACAGGATGTTTCATGCCTTCCTGTCAAATGTAACATACTGTAGCAATATTTATTTCCCTGTAAGTTGTGGGTATTAAGTACTGAGAACAATTGTTAAGAGATTAAATCATAATTTTTTTTACAGAAACAAGCCTATACAGAAGACATAATTCATGTATTTATGCTTATGTTTTGGACTACTGTTGAGAATTGTTTCATTTTCATATTGTGAGAAGGTTCTTCCTATTTCCAGCCTTCGGGTTTTGGATGAAAATTCATGCATCTTAAACGGCTCCCTATACGCTTTATAGTGCACTACTGTCGACCACTGCTCATAGGCCCCTGTTCAAAAGTAGTGCACGATGTAGGGGACATTTTGCCATCCTGTAACCATGGCGCTCACAGTCACTGTACGCCACTGTGATGTGTCCTATTTTCCTAACGTATCACGGGGTCTCTTGTAGAGATGCCAAACTCACCGCAGCCTCTGGGCTTGCTTTTCCCCCCACGATTGATGTTAAAATGTAAACCCTAACCCTAACCCTAACCCTAACTGGTGTTGAACGCTGGCGTCTGTTTTCTGTTATTTTATTGCATTGCTTTGGTGTATTTGAACAGTGCACAACATGGTGTAACATTCCTGAGACTTCCTGACTTCACGGAACCGCCTCGCCTTTCAGACGAGCATAGATCTTAACAGAGACAGAACGGGGTCAAAGGTCCCGCTGTGCAGGGTCGTGCCTAGCTCCCAGTCGACCTGCACCATCTTGCTGAGATTTAAGGGCACTACAGCGTTGCAAGCAGAGCTCGAAAAAGGGCGTAAACAAAATGTCCTCCTTGGACGCACTGTTGTTCAACGCAGAGTTCCGCGCTTCCAGTTCTGCACAGGTGCTGCCAGTAGTCCAGGGTTTGGGATTTGGAAATGTTTTTATTAATGAGGGAGGCGTTTTTTTTTTTTTACAAACCCTCCAACAGATTCCATTATGTAATTGGTGTCCCTCCTAGAGGAAGCTAGGTAACGTTTGGTGGGGGGGGCACATCACTAATAATTCCCAGAATACCACTGTGGTATTATGACTAGGCTCGTTTAAATATGATTTGCATTGAAATAGAAAAAAACAGGACTGTCATTTGGGGAAGATTGTTCTGCAAAAAAAATGTTTATTCACATATAGTTTTGACACTCCTGGGGTCACTAATTAATGACTAGAGGTCACAGCGCCACACCACAGATCTTAGGAACACAGTTTATGAGTGATTGTCTCTGAGTTTGCTCGCCCTGTTGATGATGGTACGATTTGGAGAGAGGAAGAGGGACAATCACCTCACCCACTTATAATGAGAGAAGCACCAGAAACAACGGCCGATTGTCACCGGGGTCTAAATTATCCGCGGTGCTCGGGGCCAGCAAAGACTTTGCATAGACACATTCCCAAAGTCTGAGCATAATCACTATGGTGGCAATTAAAAATCCAATGACAGCTCGGCTTGGCACGTCGGCCAAACACCCAGACAAGACGCAGCAGTCTGACGCGTTGTTGTGGTCAATGGTAGTTCGGTATGTAGTTTACTTACTCATTTTATTATGAAAACAATTCTCTCACTGAAAAACCCTTGAAATGAAATCAGTAACTACATATAATCACAGAAACCCATAGTCAAAGTATATTTTTGTGTTTGGAATTATATCAGGCAGCTGTGAGGCACAAACTGTCAGATTGGGAGGGGGAAATTACAGAGACGGTCTACAGCATATTTTTAGATGACATTTTGACAGAGCGACTGCTTTGGTTAATGCAACTGATAGAAGAAGGGACCGCAACACAACAGTCATTTATTCTCTGAAATTGCCTAAACATGGTGAAGTCTCAGGGGCAACTGTGAATGGAAATAAAATGAAGCCTCTTGTAGTTGCAAATTTGAAATGAACCAGTGAAGCCTACAGCAGTTGTCTCTAGAGCTCTGTGTTACGGTTTGCGCGTCACAAATCAGACCCTATTCTCCAGATAGTGCAGTACTTTTGACAAAAGTGAATATGGTGGCGTTTGGGACACAGCTTTTGAGCTGCTGTTTTTGTAATCTGGCTGAAGTCTAGCCATTGCCTTACATCTCACTAAGAGAACATTGTTCTGTCTTGGGCTCTGGGAGCATGTAATATGGAGTACAAAGTTGTGTTTTGACTGAAATCGACAGGGTATTATTACGGTCTTTGATAGAGCTTAAATAACAGTCTGTCAATACATTTCATGTCTGTAGACTTTTGAAAGATGCTGCCGATGGGTTGCTGTGAACAGAGAAAATGCTGTAAATGGAGACAACTTTGAACGAAGACGGAAGTTTGTGGAACACGCTCGGTATTACGAGGGCTGCCACTAGAAAATACTACATATAATGACTGCGCAAACCACAGTGAGCAGTAGAGTGTACTGTATTTAAACGTTTACCATTGAAACAAATCATTTTACTTGTCATTTAGTGCAAATTTGACTGCTTCCACATAGTTGGTAGCCCAGTATAACATGTCATGAAGTCAACTATTACCAAACACAGAATTTCAGTAGAGAAAAGCAGGTTCCAGACTGGTACAATATCTAGCATAATTTCCCAAAATGTATATCATTACTTGTGCTATATATAGACAGCGTTGGGAAAATGTAAATACTCCCCCTGGAAAGGTGTCTTTCCTACGTGTTTGGACAAGATGATATGACATCATCATTACTTTACATCTGTTGACAAGTAAAGGCAACCTAATTTAAGAGATGACACTGAAAGACAACACTGGAAAAGAAATATACCATTAGCCTCATTAGCTGGTGGTTTTTGGCTGAAATAACTTAATGTAGCCCTATTCTGTACATTTCTATCAGTCCCTCACATTGACTAGGAGGACATTTTGCCCTCTGTTCTTGAGAGTACTGATTCAGCTGTGTCATGTTCGAGGGCAAGAAATGTAAATCTCCGTCACGCTCACTGGATCCATGAAAGCACAAAGGTGTCTGTGTTTGTTTTTGCGATGCAACACATGCTGGAGAGGAGCAGTTTGAAAATAGGTGTTCAACGCAGTTCGATTACAGACAAAAACATTAAATTAGGAACACTGTCAACGATCGGCCTTGAGAAACCCTTTGTACTTTTAGTTTAACTACCTCTCATATATAGGGAGGACACTTCAACCCAATGCTCCTTTGTTATACTCTTCTTTTTAAATATATAAATGCTTGGTTAAATCTCTTCCTGTAGGGCATAGCTTTAAAGTCCACTTTAACTCTATTTTCGGAGGACTAACAGGGGTGGTACAATTCCTTTACATACACCATAAAAATACTTTTTGTTGAGCTTCCCAGCAGATTTCATATACCTTCAGATGAGCGTGATGCATAAGAAATGCAAATGTAATTACTTTAAACACAAGAATGTCTTAGGAAGTCTTTGTAGCATTAGTCTAACAGGCCTGCACCATGCTGGCTATTGCATTTATATGTCGAGTGTCTTTATGTTCTAGTTGTTCTGTTTCTGTGTTGTTTGTTTTGTTTCACCTGCGTCTAGTTTCTCCCAAAACGTCTCTCGTGTTCCTCGTGTTTGTGTTCGTCAGTCACTGTACAATGTGACATCTGTGTGATGTAATTATGTTAAGTCAAGTTATGTATCTCAAGAGACTTGTGTGTTTGGCAAGCGTCAGATTAAAGAATCTTCATTTGAACATCTCCCAGAGATGTTACGGTTACACCCATTTTCAGTCTACTGGAGACTAGGCTTTATACCAGCCTCTCTCAATGTCAATCGCTCCATGGGGACACCAGCTCACAGGTCCAACAGGCCTAATGCCTATTCAAGTGGCAATTAAAAAATGAATATTCACTTGATAACCTTTATTCCTCTGCGATACAACGTGCATTTGAAATGCTATTTTCGGAAAGCCCTGGGAGTCGGTTCTGCTGAGTCGGGTGGTTGTAAATGACTCTCTACAGAACAGCAATGTAATAGAGAAGCCACCTTGAGAGCTTTGTGCTACTGTAGTATTGGTGTTCAGAGTCAGCACTGTTTAATATTTTAGTATCGGTCAGTAATGTTTCATTTACAGTGTGAAACTAATGTTGCCATGTAAAAATATACTGTATCTACTGTAGTCAGAGGAACCCATTGAATTACATGTTTTTCATGCCAGGCTAAATGCTTTTTGCCTTGCATGTTGAAACTTTTCCAAAATCATGTCTGTGACACCAAGAAGGCTACTATACGAAAACAAAAATGGTTTGCATATGGAGACATTTAAATAACTCTTTTGGAACTCTTCGTTTGGCAAGAGTTAACAGCCGTGTCTACTGCCCAAGCCATGGATTCACTGAGGACCGTAAAAGCTAATGTCAAGCCACTGATCCATTCACACTGTAGGAAGGTGCACAGCATTTTTCACCATTCCACACACGTATGTTTAACGACTATTAAGTTTTGCTTGCCATCTGTGTGTAGGGGCACCCTATGCGTGCCCTAGAGGATGGAGAGTACGGGCTGAATAAATGATTTGGTGGGTTGTAATGGATTTGTGCTGCTGCTGGACTGCCAGCACACAGGCAACGGCTCAAGGGAAGCTGTTGTTCAAGGGGAGCTGTTTCGTGCCCAGTGGGATGGGAAGCCCAAAGCTTATCTTCACCATTGTGTGGGAAACAAGCCCTAAAGCTACTGATGGGACCCTTTGTGTCACATCGCTGGCAAAGGGTTGGGTGGTGGAAGGAGATAGTGTGTGCTTGGGTGTGTGCGTTATGGGGTGCAAGGACATCTCTGTCCGGGTTTTAGCCGTTTTGGTGATTAACGATGTTCCATCAACCTTCATTAGTGGATAATTTAACTATGGTGCAGAGGAGCTACCATCCGTGCTGCGCTGCGCGCAGGGCGGAGAGCAAGATACAGCGGGCGGGTTGAGCGGTGTTGGGAGTATTAATGGGCCTGCAGGGGGAAACAGTGGTCAGGCCCGGCACGCTTCCGGCAGAGAGAGGGCACCAGGGGGCCATTATGCAGCTCCTTGAGTTAACTGTGTAGCTCGTCAGACTCACACCCACGGCATTTTATTGGCCCTGAAATAAAGTGCCTTTACGACGCTGTTCTCCCTTTATATGGAATAATTATGTGGCAAAGCAGCATGGAATTCCGAAATGGACACCCGTTTCCGAGCCAATAAGGGATCTCTCTAGATAATATAAAAATGGCCCAGTAGCAATTGCACTCGGCAAACAGAGTCTTATCAGCCCTCCAGCATCACAATTCATAGTTATATTATTCAGGTGAGTGGACTCAAGGTTCACACCAGAACTAGGAAAATACTCCAGAACAAGGAACATACAGCAAAACTAGGTAAATTACAGCAGAACTAGGTAAATTACAGCATAACTAGGTAAATTACGGCATAACTAGGTAAATTAAGGCAGAACTAGGTAAATACAGCAGAACTAGGTAATACAGCAGAACTGGGAAAACACCAGTAATGGACTGTTTGACTCCCCATAGGGAAGTTCAGCAGATTCAATGTGCATGGAACAAGTGTCTGCCAAGCCATGGTAAAGGTGTGAGGGAGGCCTGTAATGGCTTCCCAGGGTGTGTTTAAGTGGTCCGTGCAGTGTGTTAGATGGCGCCCCACCACCTCTGAGTTACAGAATTATTTCAACACTGTGTTTATTTTCAAATGCAAACCTATTCCCTTGTGCAGTAAGTTTTAGGCCAATCCCTGCCAGTGTGTCCTTATATAAACCTCAGGAACACATAGGTAGAGGGTGAAAACAGGATATGAGTAACAGTGGGGCTGTATCAATACAACTATCAACCCTGGTGCAATCAGCAGTAACAGCCACACTGCTGCTGTAATGTATTTACATTCATCCGCCTCTCCACTCATCACTCTTATTTAGACAGATATCCAAGCCAAACGCAAACAACCTTAACCCATCATAGGTACTTACCGAAATGCTTAGTGGGCCATAACACACATAATGTTTTCCAAAAAGCTATTAGAGGCACACATAACGGACGGTTCAGGTTCAATTAGGTAATTACCATCCACACGGATGTAACAGAAGCTGATAATTGCTCCGTGTGTGTGTGTGTGTGTGTGTGCGTGTGTATGTACAGAGAGAGTAAATTCGCTCTGATTCCACCAATGAATGTTAACTGAGAACCGTACCTTTGTATTGGACACCCAGAGGCTGTGTTTTTAACAGGCGGACCAATGGTTTCAAATGTTTTTTGTGGTGTTCAGCTTCATTGTGATAATAGATAGTGGGTAAAGATAGTGGGTAGAGTTCTGCAGGAAGAGCAGGATTTTGAACTGGGCACTGATAAGAAGACGGATTTAACAAAGAGGACATTCTCGCATGCCCCCATTACTTCTGAGATTTGTAGCTAGTTCTGGTAAAGTGTAGCAGTAGACATGGACTAAAGGTTCTCTTGGCGCACACTTGGTGAGAAACTATTTACATCAATTGGAAAAGAGTTAAAATATTTTTAAACACAGACGAGAGCAGCTGTAATTAAGTCTGAGCCTTGATGTCTGGAGAACTGCTGGTATTTCAGACTTGTGGTTTCTGTTCTACCTTGTAATTAAAACCACCTGCCTTTGTCCCAGGTCTGAATTAAACCTTGATTAAAGGGGAAGAATACAAATTAGCAGTGGAAATTACTTTAATGTCTAAATCTGAATTTGTCTCCAGAACTGTACATGTTAGCTAACTTTTAGCTTGGAGCTATTTAATTTAAGTATAAAGACTTGATTTTAAGTATAAAGAAGCAAATATTGGGGCTGATCCCTCTCACCCTGAAAATTGATTACTGTATTCAGAACTCACACCTCTGGCAGAAGGATGACGTATCGCAGGACCAAAACCTCTTGCCACAAGAACGATTTCTTTCCTACAGCAGTAGGCTTCATGAACATGCCCCCATAGCCAATCTGACCGTATCCCACTCCCGACATAGATTTATTCAGTTGAGTGTTGTGTGTCTATTACCCCTCCACACATACACCACAACCCTCAGCTGGACAATACTTGCACCTTACATCATTTCCAGTCATTTATTACTGCTCAGTTTACTGTTTTTATGCACAGACCACTATTCTTATTTGCTTATATTTATTTTGTACAAAATCGCTGCTCTAATGGATCAGAATAAATTCCTAGTTTCTTGTGAAACTTATCCCGACTGATCCATGATGTAATTCAACAGGTCGGAATATGAAATGTTGTTTTTCTTTTGGCAACACCAGCAGAAAAATGTCTTCTCTTACTAACTGCAGAGTCATACCAGTACAGAAAGAAGGCAAACACAGTTGCGAATACGTAACTTGAGGATCAAGAGACGAGGTAAAACATAAAATGCCTCCAGCAGCTCATTTTAAGTGCTCCCACTGGGTATAAGCTTGATTGTAATTTCTTGCTCTCTTATGACCTTGAGGATATTCTCACAGCCGATATATATTTTATTTAAACATGAATTAACCAGTCAATTGATAACCAATCCTAATTCTCAGTGACGATCCGGCTAAAGGCATCTGAACACATAGTGACAACACACACAGCCACATGAATAATGTAAATAATACATATTAATAAACAGTACATACAGCGCCCTGCAAAGGCTTCAAGAAGAAAATGCTATTTTTGCTGTACACTCAAGGTATTTGAAAATATGATTAAAGAATGAATTTAAGGCTAAAGTGTGGCAAAACTGTAACCTTTCAGCCTTAGAAATTTCTGTGCCAAAGTCTTCTGCAAAGAGTAGATTAGATTAAAGTGACAGTTTCACCCCAGCATTCTGGAGCGTGTTGGTGATTTCAGTTACACTTATTTTAGGGTTGTTTTTCACAGCTTTGATCATTTTTTACAGCTCTGATCACAGAATTAGAGCATAAACACTGATGTCATACCCATGGTATACCGTCTCATATACTACAGCCATCAACCAATGCTTCAAACAACCAGGTTTTTATGAGGAAATAGACAACAAACTTAAATATATGAGTATGTTTACATTTATAATAACTCTAACACCACACAAAAAGGGTTGATACAGTAAAAGTCAGGAGAAAACAAAGCTTTGAGCCACTGCTCTTAATGCCAAATTATCAATCTAATTAACAACCAAAGAATATGACCGCAAACGCACTAATTGGGAAACGGCTATCAAAAGGTTGTGGTTGCACTCTTCAGTAAAACACACAGGGCTGCATATATAAAGTATTAGTAGAGTTGTTTCATCACCAATTTATCAATACTCAATAAAAATTATTCTTAGTAAAGGTCCCTTGAATTCCATGTGTAGGTGGGGTGTTTACCAGTCATGTAACAAATTACATTGTTTGTAAGCAACTTCAGTATTCCTAGGGATTCACAGTACAACCAATGAGGTAATTCATTTAAGCCTAAATGCTTCAGTCGTGACAACTGGTTTTGAATGATGAATTCTGCTGGAAAGTCGAGGCCATCCATGACGAAATCTGATCTTCGAGAGTGAAAGCATTGTCTTGCAGACCACACTCCTTGCCTTTATACGCTGTGGACCTCTTTCCTCTCAGCTTATTTATTGATTATCTTACCAGAACCTCCCACTCTGCTTTATACCAGCACATTTTAAAATGTGAAGGTCACACTGAGTAAAAGCTTTGTGCAACAGAAGTGGTCCTGTCAGACTGATGTTCTGTTAGGAACTCTCAAAAAGTAATGAAACAGTTGAGCACGATAATGGATTCACGGATGTTTCAATTCCAGTAAACTGTTAATGGACTGCACTTCTCCCACAGACAGTTTGTGTGCATAACTGCTTCAACTGGTTTGTACAGACCCCAGATTCAATTACTGGGGAGCAGCGGTAGTTCCAAGGCTTGGTTTGGTACCACTCATTATTTGGACTTTCCAGCTTCAGGCATGAAGGCTTCAGCCATTTAGTATAATGGGGAGTGGTGGGCTTTGGCTGGAAGCTTCCTTCACCATGGTTCTAAATATAATGTATGAAGCCAGAACGCAGCAGATCAAAATACGCACCGTTATAGTTTGAGGCTACGGGAGACAAAACTAGAGATTGACTGACATCCAAGTATTGGTCTTGGTAGAAAAGTCACTACACATTAAATTGCATTAACGTTGTCTATATTCAATTCCTCTGTAGGCCTATAGGTCAAGATAGGTTAGGGTCAGGATTAGAGTTTTGCATTAAACTGGCGATCAAAACAGAGAAATGAGTGCCTTGCACCACAGATAATTGGTGATACTCAAATGCCCTTATTGTTGAATCCCATCCAACCCATTTTCTCAATGAGTAAATGGAAAGCAAACATCAAGAGACCACTTCCCAGAGCCATTTTTAAAAGCCAGCTCAATGCAGAATGGACTGCAAAGGGACGCACTAGGCATTATTCTACAACATAGTCGGGTGGAATGTAACTGTGATTATGTGCTGCCGTGACCTTCCGTGACCTGCTGGGACCTGTAGAGGCCGTGTTACAGCTGTGCATTCCAGGGGCATGTGCGCGTTTGTGACACGTGTCAGACAGGCCATAAAGCAGGTGTGAAGAGCGGTCTGTAATGGCTTCCCAAGGGAGTTCATGTCAACTGTCGCCGAAGGGACACAAGGAGACCCTGTGGTGTATATCAGGGCACGTAATTACCCACCCCAACCCAACCTGCCCACATCCTGCAGTCACTCTTGATGATATTACAGAGCATGGCTCAGGCTAACTTTATTCTCCAGATTGCCCACAGGGCCTGTCGAAACACATTTAGTTCCCGCAGTAGCTGGTCTTGGCTACAACAAAAGCCTTGGCCTATTTGTTTCTGTCCTAACCCACGGCAATGAACGGGGGTGGTGACACACGAGCTGGGAGAAGGATGTGAGGGGGCAACTTTCCAGAGGGCATGTCCTTGTGTATTCTAAGACTAAGGTTGTCTGGCTCTCTATACGATTGCTACTGTGTGTGTTTTGGTTTGGCTTTGCAAGTTGGTGATGTATTTGAGGGAGCCTTGTACATCACCAGAACTGCCACGTAACCACCAGTTAAGTAGTTGTGTAAACACCAGAAGACAGAGAGCCACAGGTCAGCCTGGGAGGTGAGCCCCGAAGGCTCCCTTTCCCCTCTCAAAGTACACTACTTTGACCAGTGCCCTGTGGAGGAAAAGGACACCATTTAGAAGGCAGATGGTATATATTAGATTCAGTTCAATTGATAGGTTCTAACTGTTGTCCTTTACACGCCCTGGGTGTATAGTGTGTGGGTTTGTAAAAAGATAAATGCTTTCACTGTTCTTTTCAAAGCGGTGTTACATGAAACATAGACCACTGTGTGCGGTAACACTCATTAATATAAATGGAAAAGGTGCATAGACCACCGTGTGAGGTAACACTCATTAATATAAATGGAAAAGGTGCATAGACCACCGTGTGAGGTAACACTCATTAATATAAATGGAAAAGGTGCATAGACCACCGTGTGAGGTAACATACATTAATATAAATGGAAAAGGTGCATAGACCACCGTGTGAGGTAACACTCATTAATATAAATGGAAAAGGTGCATAGACCACCGTGTGCGGTAACACTCATTAATATAAATGGAAAAGGTGCATAGACCACCGTGTGAGGTAACACTCATTAATATAAATGGAAAAGGTGCATAGACCACCGTGTGAGGTAACACTCATTAATATAAATGGAAAAGGTGCATAGACCACCGTGTGAGGTAACACTCATTAATATAAATGGAAAAGGTGCATAGAC
>JACXGJ010005173.1:0-40454 GCA_016801105.1 Esox niger
CACACACACACACACACACACACACACACACACACACACACACACACACACACTATACCTCAGCATAAATTACCAAAGGGGAGCAAGCTTCTACAGCTTCCGTGTCGAAAATGCGTGTGCGCAGTTTGCTTACCATTTGTCAGTACGTCTTTGTGTAAATGATGATTTTTGAGTACGCGCGCGTTTGTGTGAGAGACAGACAGTATACGACCCGCTGTGTAAGTGACTATGACAGTCGTGAAATTCGCCGTCAGGGATTCACGGATTCAGACGCGAAGGCGAACGCACGTGACCCCGGGAACGCGGCCGTTCCACCTTAAAAAAGACACCTTAAAAGATTATCTTGGTTATTTCACCGCCACTGAGCCGGCACTAATAGTGCGAGGCAGATATTGAAGAGCAGCGCAGGGCCGCAGAGATCTATTAGAAATTCCCATCTACGCGCCTCATACATATTGATTTCTGACACCAAGCAGCTATGAAAGCCCCACGGGAATAATATATTTAGCAGGGTTCGCGGCGACGGGGGTCACAGAGTGCATAAAGATTAGCTGCCGCGGACCCCTGACAGCCGAGACGGGCTGACGCACGCGGGGACGACAGCTTGTGGGGGCGCGTGGGGGGAGGGGGGCGCAGTTCCATATAGAAAACGTACGCACATTTACGCATGTAGGGAAGGACGGGTGAGTGGCAAACATATGCCGGTTGGTGTACACACACACACACACACACACACACGCACACAGGATATTCCATATTCACACATATACAAAACACACACACATTTTTAATCAATGTATAGCCTAAATCATACTGTTTATTATCTGATTTTTCGTACAACGCGCCTCACAACATTCCACGGACGTTCTGTGTGACGTAGTAGAATATCGACACAACGCGGCATATTTACAGGCACGTGTGCAAGACAGTTATTATGGTCTCGTTTAAAGCGACCTTGAAAACAGCTACAAAACACCGTCCTATCCTTAAGTCCCGCTGGCAGGAGTCCTCCTCCGACAACAACAGCAGCAGCAGCAACACGTCTTTCAGTGGGTCTCACTATTCTAGGTTGGCCAATGCCACGGAAATATCCGCCGCCGCACCGGGGCTGACGGAGGACGCAATGACACGCTTGTCCTCCTGGTGGAGTCCGTCCCCTTCTGTCCAACGTTTGCCAGGTTCTCGGCAGTAGCTTGGTGTGTGTGTGTGTGTGTGGATGCGCGTGGAGGGGGGGGGGTTCTGATGAGCTTGTCCAGGTGAAAGGGTAATTGCTTCAAAGGGGATCTGACTGCTGAGAGCGAGGCTGGCGACTGGCAGGGGAGGGCTCGACTCCTTGCTGAGAGCACTTAACACTGCCCCCCCCACCCCCCCGGCACCCCTGCGCCCCCACCTCCCCCCACCTCTCACCTCGTCTCTTCCCCGATTGCCTGCATACGGGACGAAGATGCCATCTCCGCTTCAGCTTCCTTTTCTTCGCTTCTCTCCGTCTCTTTGCCTGTCCCTTCAAGCCAGCCCTCTCTCTGGTAATTACAACAGCCCTGGGTTTGGGGGCAAAGTGACCAAAAACACGAAGGCCCACACAAAATGAGGATGGGTGCCGGGGGTCGGAGGAGTGGTGTGTGTGGGGGGTTGGGGGGCACCGCGGTGGTAAATGACAGATCCAACCAAGGATTATCTGATTGTGAGCGGTGGGGGCAGGGAAGGCGAGGGGTGGGCGTGAACACCACACATAAAGACTCTCCAGTTCACAACAGATAACAGCATCAAGTTTGCGTTGGCAATTGTCCGCTCTAAATCTATTCTTCCCAGGCCAAAAATGTACAATACGGTTTTGGGTTTGGGAGTGGAGGGAGTTCTGGTAAAATAGGATTTTCTCTAGATATAGTCAAAGCACAGTTGTTGAATTGCTCACTTACTGAGTGGGAAGGGGAAAATAAGATTCCCTGGCTGATGACACTTTTTCATTTAAAAAATAAATCCAAGCAACTACAAACGCGTCAACATTTTATATCCTGTATAGGAGCTCTCCCACTTTCCCTCCAATTTCTAGCTGACATTTTGACATATTCCAGTGAAACACAGGGAGGGAGGGATGGAAATGAAGACACAGTGCGGTGAGACATGAGGGAAAATTATTCAGAGTCCTCTGATGAATTCTAATTCGAGACGCTACAGACTCACGGTACATTTCAACCGATTTTGATCAAACGGATGTGATCTACCATATGCCATAGTGACTGCTAATTGGTCAAGAAGACCTCCCTACCGAGCAGTGTATAACAGTGGCGAGGATCTATGGAGAGCGGCGGTGACCCAAGGGAGGTAACCGAGGTCACAGTCTGTCATCTGCTAAACGCTAGGCCACAGACGACGCCACATTCCTGACCGAATCACATCCAAGGCTCCAGACTATTTCCTACTATTTCAGATTCAGTCCCGTTTCATACTCACTTCCAGTTTAGACGGTATTCTGCATCAGTCAGTTTTCCATTTCAGGCTAGATTCATTTTTAGCTGCCAAACAGGAAGTGAAACATTGGTTTTGGACACAACTCTCTTGCACTCCTAAATTCCCAACAAAACAATGGGGTTGGCCGTCAGTCCGGAGAGAAAAAAAAACACGGGCTCAAGAGGTTTCCTTCACTTCTTACTTAGGTACAAGAACAATGACCGGGCTATATAGCCTTCCGCTATCTGTCAACGATGGCAGAATTATGAAGTCCCCACCCTTTAAGGCGTGTAAACGACTGCGAGGAAACAAGTGTTGGCTAATCTCAATACAAAATGTAATGGATTTGATGAATCGCTATCACGCTACAAGTCTGGATGAATGACGAAGGTGCTAACTACTGTGATTCATCAGCGTACCATCCGTTATCCTAAGGTAGCTTAATGTTTCATCCACTCAGGTTGCAGACGGCGTCCAGGATCATCCCTCATCATCCCTCTCCGCAGCGAGACCTCAACACATTTCTATCTGGCGGGTCATCTATCCCAGCAGACTGAGCCAGAGATACATACCCTCCCAAATCATCATTTTTATCAGCATCTGTAAACCTTGGACCCCGGACTGGCATTTCAGATGTAGATTTTATGGACACTGGGATATAAAATACGAAATAAAAAGGGTCAAGTTCGTACGGGCGGGGCGAGTTCCCGTACTCGGGTGGCGCGGATCTGCACGGCGCGATGGCAGGAGGTATTTCAGCACGGACGGAGGCGGGACGGCCGGGTGCACCGGTTACAGTAAATTAGCATTCGAGCCACGGCGCGCGTTTAGCACTTTTCGATTGGGTTCAGCGGAGGCTTCGCCGCGGCCTGTCCCCGAGGGACGCGATGGGCAACGTGGCGGCGCGGTGGGCGGGACTGGCCTGTCAAAATGAGATAATAAAGCGCCGGGGCGCCAGGCGGATGAATGCGCGCGAGAGGGCATCCATCTTGCAAACACACGCTGAAGGGGATGCTGCCAAATGACAAGGGAGAAGTGGCGAATAGAGCGCCGGGGGCCTGGAACAGGAATGTGTGGCGTGAGGAAAACATGAAGCTAGGTAAGGAACTTCTCTGTAGAGCTCAGCTACTACACAACCAACGATTAACTATTTAGGTTTAAGACTATCATGTAACTGTTGTACAGAGAGGCAAAAAGAAACTGAAAAAACAAAGGAAGCGAGAAAGCGACAAATTACAGGAAAGGAAAAAAATTGATTTACTAAAAGGTGGAACAGTGCACCTAACCTTTCTCTAATAATGTGTGGTCTGCTGAACCAGCCGACTTCAGGGATGTTTCATCAATATTCCTAATTAAAGCCACCTGCCATATTTTGGACGGTGTCAAACAATATGCCGGAGTAAGGAAATCAATAATGGCTGGTTTTAATTTGGTATATTTCTTTTAATTTAATGGGGTAATTGAATGTGTGCGATGGCTAATTACAATTAGAACTCCATTTGGGAGGAGTTAGCATTTTTTTAATGTATTTTTTATAGGGGAAAAAAAGATTTTTCCTGAGGTGAATGAACAGTGTTGGAAAGACAGGTGAGGGGGACTCAAAGGTCAGTAGACTGAAGTGGGACCCATACGACCTCTGAACCACACAGGCCTCTGGTCAATCTCTAACAGTCTCAAAAAACATTTAAATACCCTCCTTAGCAAAGTAAAAGTTAAAGGTGAAATCTGGGATCTGGCTATCCTATTTCCTTGCCATCTTCTTCCAGCGTCGAACATTTACAGTGTATCCATACAACAGATGTTCGCAACCCAAAACCGTTAAAGATAAGAAAGAATGACCTTTTCCTCTGTGAGTCGCGAATGATATTTTTCACACACAAAGTCCTAGGTGCAATAAACCTCATCCCACCAACCCTTCAAATCAGCCCTTCATTTGACATGACCTGATCCCAACCTGCCTCTCATATTACATAAACATAATGGAGGGAGACCAGGGCTTGTCTTGCCCTTGACTGGACAACAGTAATCCCCAATGCTGCCCTGACATCATGTGACATGTCTGACCTGTCAGTCTGTCTATCTACCTGTCTTTCTGACTGTGTCGGTCTGTCTCCTTGTCATTACTGTAGCAGACCCGACTGTCTCAATACAAACTAGACCACAATAATCCCTCGTCCTGCCAGCCACATTTCATTTCATCCTAAAGTCCCTCGAAATTGTGAAGCGAAACCATGGGACATTAGTGAAATGGAGCAATTCGGTTTGGTTCAGGCTACTGCGAAGAGTTCAGCATAAAATACCGAAATACATTTTCCAACATTTCTTTACAGATCCCCAAACCATCTTTCCCTCTATCTGTTCCTCATATTAATTGAAGCTAACCCATAACCCACACATGCCAAGTTGGACCAAGTTGTGTGATATTTTTTGAGTGTTTAGACATCTGACAATCATCTACCCTGCCTGCACATTGAAGGTTAGGAAAGGTGCTTCAACATCCATATGTATCAGTCAATTCTTTCAGCGGTCAGACAAATCAATGTACTCCTTCAGCAGTCAGATGAATCTATCCATTCCTGCCGATATCAAATGAATCAATCCATTCCTTGGGAGGTCAGATGAATCAGTCCATTCCTTGGGAGGTCAGATGAATCAGTCCATTCCTTGAGGTCAGATGAATGAGTCCATTCCTTGAGAGGTCAGATGAATCTGACCATTCCTTAGGTCAGATTAATCATTTGATTCTTTGGGAGGTCAGATAACTCAGTCCATTCCTTCAGTCAGTCCATTCCTTGGGAGGTCAGATGAATCTGACCATTCCTTGTGAGGTCAGATGAATCTGACCATTCCTTGTGAGGTCAGATGAATCTGACCATTCCTTGTGAGGTCAGATGAATCTGACCATTCCTTGTGAGGTCAGATGAATCTGACCATTCCTTGTGAGGTCAGATGAATCTGACCATTCCTTGGGAGGTCAGATGAATCAGTCCATTCCTTGGGAGGTCAGATGAATCAGTCCATTCCTTAGGTCAGATGAATCAGTCCATTCCTTAGGTCAGATGAATCAGTCCATTCCTTCAGCAGTCTTTGGTGTACAGTAGTGTAGCGTCATACAGCACTGTGACAAGCTGGCTGTGTCTTCCTGATTAATGACTTTTTCAGAGGGGCTACTAATGGTTCTTTAATCGCTCTCGCTTCCTTCCCTGCATCCAGCCTTTTCAATCGCTCTCTCTCGATCTCTCTCTCCCTCTTTCTCGATCGCTCTCTCTTTCTCGGGCAGATCCTCCCCCTCACTTCCTCGCTGGCTCTTACTTTTTTTATTTTTTACACTTCCCCGTCACGCTGTTTTTTTCACCCGAGGTAGGTGGGAGGTCTGCATGACAGAGGCAAAAACGTCCTGACTATTCCCCTCAGCTGGCTCCCTGTATGCACTGCTAATGTCTGTAATATTTCATGAGTGGGAGTGGGGGGGGGGGGGGTCGACAGCAAATTGACATCCCCATGTTCGGCAGCTACCAGCTGATAACACTTGTACGGGCATTCGGTTTTTCAGACGACTGCGTCGAGTCGCAACCAGGCAAAGAGAGACGGTGGAAATCTCACTAAGCGTTCACTGACTGCATTTCCAACTAGATCTCCAGTCTCCACCACACAGGGCAGAACGATTCAGGCTAGATAGCTTGTGAAGAGATCCCGTACCTGTCATTTTAACATTCCAGTGGTATTACATGTATACACGTGGGTGCTGGATACCAACTAAAATCAAACTTACTTTATAAAGACCATTTTTACATCAGCACAAAACACTTATACAGATACCCAGTCTAGAAACACTATAGTGCTACAAGAAACGGATTCACAGTGGCTTGGAGAAACTCCCCTGGAAGACACATAGAGAGGAGCCAGACTCTGGGGGGGGGCACTCCCCTTATTGGCTGTGCTGGGTGGGGGGCTGAAGAAGGTTGAGGTTCAGATGAATGGCCCTCGTGCCCTGCCGTGTGTCTGTCTTCAGCAAGGCCTCACGACAGCTAGGGGGCTTGAGATAAGATAAGGAGGACACATCAGTCGACCAGTCTCTGTCCCTGTGAGATTTGCCTCACTGAGAAGGATTCACATCCCGACCGTGTAAAGAACAGCCCAGGTATATTGCAGCTCTTACCTATAGACACAACCGACAGATACATTCCAACTGACTAGAAGCATATTTGACAATTGTTCACAGCAACGTCGGCACGACAACATTGCAATATTCCTTTAACAGCCATTTTAGAGTATTCTTGGGCCAGTCTGAGATACCTGCTCCAAAGCGTTTCTTTTTGTAGTTTGTGCTCCATCTTTTAAAATAGTCAGAATTTTTCACAGCACTTTCATTACCATTACTAAAGCTCCAGTTCTCTCTTTTGCCTACTCTCTTTTGCCAAGTAATATATGTAGATTATTGAAATAATTTAATTGCATTATTGATTCACATAAGAACTGTGATAATCACAATACATTTTGTACTGCCATCTATGTACTGCGCTAATATATTTTCATGAGGTTCCAGCCTGACTCAACACATGACTAACCAACAGCCAAACCAAATATGAGGTATCAATACTTACAATTTAACACAATCTAATCAAAACCAATGAATTAGTGGTGTGACAATCCGCATTTGGGAACCACTTTGAGCCAAAGTGTGATCGTTAAAACAACATTTAAAGACTTTCTGAACAGAAGCGCTTTTTAGTTAGGTTTTGTCTTGTCACTGTCCAAGAGTATAGGAGTACAAGGCAAATGTAAACGTTTTCTTGTTTCCTTAATTTAAAGTTTCTGCATTTGTCATGCGGCAGACTGTGTGTGTGTGTGTGTGTGTGTTTGTGTGTGTGTGGGGCGGGGGGGGGTAACATATACAAAGGGGCTCAGCAAGGCTGAACCCCTCTGCTTTACTGACAGAGAGAAACAGGGCATCACTCACAAAGATCTAGGTGTCAGGTGAGTGAAGGAGACAGACAGCGGGAAAGACAATGAGAGAGAGAGAGACAATGGCCGAGAATCAGAGAGCGAGCAAGAGCTACAGTTAAGAGGAAAGACGGTGGTGAAAGGTGCCTTTTTTGAGGTAGCTGGAGGGATCAATGTCTGTCATTTTAGATACCGTTTGGCTCCAACCTGAACACATTGCCCAACATATTTAGCACACCACACTGGAATATTATTTACTTCCATCATTTAGCGTGTTGACAACCATGACCCATAATAAACGCTATGGCTTAGTTATGATTTACCGAGTCTTCAAGATACTGTACCAATATTTTCTGATCCTGGTAGTATTTTTCAGAGATTCGCATAATGGCCAGGAATTGGAGTTAATGATCGCAGACCTGTAGGCATCACATTGTAGACCAGAGGTAATGACCTGTATAGATCTTGCAATGTAGGAATTTAACAATTTGGCCAGCTTTCACAAAACCGGCCAAATAAGGTTAAGCCTCCAGGCAGCAGTGTTCTCTAGATCACTAACATCGGTTATCATATTATTTTCAGAAAGCAGAGCTTGCCCCAGCCAGCTTGTTCCATCCGTTGCCACACAAGTGAATAAGGCAGCATATTCAGAGGCTTGTTCCCGGCGAATTGTGGAGGGGCGCATGGCATTCTGGGAACAGAGGAGCTGTCACTACGGGCCGCTGGACTACCGCGGCTCCGCTGTCGTTGACCAACTGCAGCGAAGCCACGGCCTTGAGAAATTCCCGAGCTTGCGTGTTGCTTTTTTTTCACCCAATGGCGCCCAATTTGGCAGCAATTTGAAGGGGTCGGATAGAAGTCAAAGTAACATTTCTGTTTGACCTTGTGTTGAAGTGACAACTAAATGAACGTCATCCGTTGTGACAAATGCCTCAGAAAAACAATCATTACCTTCAGATGACAGGACGCTTGATTAGCCGTTAGCTACAGCTGACAAAATCGCAGCCAAGTTGCCACGTTGGTTCCTCCAAAACGCCTGATCAAGATCTGCTGAACCGAAGCATTGATAAATGCTTCTACCACTTGGTCTTTCATCAATAAACGTTGTGTTTCTCAGACCGTTTAATATGCACAATGAAAAGCGTTATCAAAAGTTGCCACAAAGGCAGGCGGGGTCTGACTGAGAAAGAGGGAGCTAGCCCGCTGTCAGATCTCACATCTAAAGCAGACACACACACACACACACAAAGACGTTCGCGGACAAAAACACACACAACCACGTACACTCTGAGATCACAAGGTGCCGGGCGCTCTCTTTCAGATGTCAAGACGTTTTCTGTGTGACTACCGTGACACAACACCTAATGCGTTCCAGTCTAAGACAGCGGCCCAGACGATCTGCTTATGAGGCTGACACTCGTAGACAACATAAGTCCTTTACAAACTGTTGCTCAGCGTCCAACGTCGATTTCTTAATTTCAAACCCTGCGAGGGGAAGGTAGAGCGGGGTTTTATACTTGTTTGTTTTCTCACACGCAAAAAAATTCAAAAATCGCTAACGTATTGCTCTTTTCAGAAATAAAAAGAGCCACCGCTTTGAGAACAATGCAACTCGGACTAAACTGACGGCTAAGAAACACAGAATGGAAAGAGGCTGCATTGGAAGTGTGTTGGCTGGTAGCTACTAAAGTGGCTTTGCGTGGGGAGACATTATTCAGGGGATGTAACTATACCTGCGTGACTGATCTGATGACGCACCACAGAGAATCACGCCATTGTGAATTAAAGGGCCATATCTAGCCAACCGATAAATTACGTCAGTGTAACATATTGGAGCTACAGTTGCCGGGGAAAAGGTTAAATAGACTTTGTCGCCGGACAATGAGATCGTTATAAGTCTGAGAGTTCCCATAATGCATCAGTCACACTTTTGGTTGTGACGTCGTGCTGTGGCGGAGAACGTGCATGAATGAGTCTGTGGGAATGACAACACTAGAATGGATATGAACTTCAGTCATGTTAGTTAGAGAATTGGTTCACCATGGTTTGCCAGTACTGCCACAAGGTTATGTTTAAAATAATGCATTTGGAAAATGTATCTACAGTTTTGGATGAACATTCTGGCAAACAAACGAATATTTCAAAGCTCAAATGAAAAACACACTGGTTAAAATCAGTTTATGACAGGAGAAAAGTAAATCAAACTAGTAGGCTGCGGACATTGTATCATATAACAGCAAATATATCTTTCCAAGAAATCCCGAAGTGAGCGAGGTTTGGTCTGTCATGCACATATTTTACCAGGTATTTATATATTGAAGGTAAATTTGAATTGATGCTTATCCAGGCCCACGTAATGAGGTAAACAAAACCAGAAAAAGTCCTGCCCGTCAGTGTGGGTGGACCAAAAGATCAGTTTTGTAGCTGGACCGGCTGTTCTTTTATTTTGAATATACAGGGCTTTTCTTCTATTCTTTCATACAGAAAATGGTTTATGATACCTGTACGAACGGATTTTATAATTATTCTAGTTTGACAATAATTCAATTGAACAGTTTCTGATTTACTTAGATCTTTCTTCACCCTGAGATTCTTTAAAAGCATCACTACTGACAAAAATTGCCACTATATTTCATCCAATTCTGGAACTTTGAAAGACTATGACATAGCCTTTATAGCAATTTACCATCTCTATGGTTTGTCATTTGGCTCAGTAGGTATATTTACCTTTCATGATAGCTTTTATTAAACGTTCACCCAGTCACTATATTGCTTGATGTAAAGAAAAAAGCTCCAAATATGTATCTTAATGTAGAAAAAATGCATTCTATTTTGTTTTAAATCACAACCCTTGTCTGGCCAAAATCCATGCGGTCGACGTTCTCAATTTTTTCTATCCCATTTATTTATTTTTTCTCACCGGGGAGATTCGGCTGGGTCGGGCGTCGTTAATAACGGAATAGTGATTCATCATTTAATTATGATTTGACAAACGCTCGCGCCTTCTCCATTTCCAGCGTCCTCCCTCCTTTTCAATTCTCTGCACTGCCAAACTGTCACGCACTCCCCCTCTGGGATTAATTCGAGCTGTCTGTCTCTGCGAGGCTGCCGGCGCTCCCGGGGCGGAGGGTGCACGACACTGTCAGTGAACAGAGAGCCTGACACTTCCAGGGAGCCGCGCCGCACGCTCACCCTCTCCTTGTTATTGTTTTCCCGTTAACCCCTTCCACGCCCAGGGAGCTGGGCGGCTGGATTGGGGCGGGGAGTTGAAAGAATCTCACTATCTCCCCGTCTCACCCCCCCCCCCCCCCCCGTCTGTCTCCCAACCTCTCCCCCGCTCTCTCTGCGGGTAGAAGGACAGCTGTAGGAGAGAAAACACCACACAAAGGAAATGCTGCCTGTGGCTCCCGATTGCTCGCTGGCTGGCTATCTTCCTGGCTCCCTGTGTACAGGCAGGCTGAGAATGACGACGATGCACGCTGTCGGCACCGGCGATGGCCCGAGAACTAACCGAAATATTAGCCGAGATGGTTTCAGTGTTGGTTTCAGTGTTGGTTTCAGTGTTGGTTTCAGTGTTGGTTTCAGTGTTGGTTTCAGTGTTGGTTTCAGTGTTGGTTTCAGTGTTGGTTTCAGTGTTGCGGTGGTGAACTACCCGCCTCCAAGCGTTGACCTTAACATATTTTAATACAGGATGAGACTCACACCGGGGCAAATGCGCCACTCAATATTTCCCCCATTCCGACAAGTCCTTTCGCTCCGACCCTGCAGGAACTTGAGAGCCAGCTGGGTAAGATAACGTCTAATGCTGGGCAAAGAGCCGTGGCTTATCTCGCTGGCCTGACAGAGAGGAGAGGAGGAGTGGAGGAAGAGAGAAAACAAGGGGTCAAAAACAAAACACGGGACCCTGACTGTGAATACTGCCGTTGGCATAGAAACTAATCCACGTTCACATTTTAGCACCTGACTGTTTTTTTCCAGGGCTTGCTGGCTGGCGTGGCAGGAGGAGGTCTGGTCAGGGGGAGAAGTGGGGCCCCTGGGCCAGAGAGACTCAGCTGGTTCCCTCCACACACCCACGCACACACACACACGCACGCACACGCACGCACACGCACGCACGCACGCACAGAAATATATAGACTGGTTGCCTGACAGCATCACAAAACGATCCTCAAGCATCGACGAAGCAGAAGGTTCTGTGTTTTTATTATTATGAACGGTCAGAAAGCTTGTGACAATTACAGGAAGCTGAGTGGGGAAACGTAGGTGATTTGTTTTAGCTAGATTCATCTTGTTCTAGGCAAACATACACACAAGAACACAGTATCCTTTGATTGAAAGTCTCCCAAACCATGTTTTCCACCAGGTGAAGGACAGTAGACAGTCGACATATCGATGAGGCTACAGACCCACAATGTAAACCAGATACTGGGATTCCCTGGTGTTTGAGACAACATTCTGTCCTCTGTGTGTCCTGACTGAACGTATTGACTCCTGCTGAAGGACCAGCCGACAAGGGCAGGGCTGTGTTCATTACGCACCAAAATGAAGAAAGCAGACCACTGTGACAAATGGCTGGGAAGGATTTACTGTACTATAACAAAAGCCTAAAAAAAGTGTCTTAAAAGTAATTTGTTTAAAAAGAAAATTTTAGGAAAAATATAATAAACGTCGGCATTGGCTTTTACATTTCCTTGACAAGTGGTAGTGTATGTGACCGAGATGCTGATTGACTTCAACGTCTCTCCGTTAACCTGCTATATGGCTGGGGGTTGCTTGTTAGACAGTGTTAGAATGTGTTACGCAGGCAATACACACATATTGTGACACACACACACACGCGCGCGCGCACACGCACCCAAAATGATGGCTTAGAAAGGTGCTTATTTGCTCCTCTGGTGTGGGCTACTCTCACGCGTCACTCTTTTTCGTTTCTTTCCCCAGCGCCGCTCCTCTCTTTCTGTGGCATTAGTCAATGAGGTGGAAGGCGGGATGGGGGAGGAAGAAAAGGTGGGTGGACGCTCCTGTTGGAGCACCATGTCTTATTTCCTGTCTCTCTCCTGTGCGCGTGCGTGTTTGTGTGTGTGCGTGTGTGTGTGCGTGCGTGCGTGCGGCCCTCACACTAACACAATGCTCTCTTAAGGCTTGTGGAGCAGCCACATTCACGCGAGAGGCAGCCGTCCTTCAGCTCTCCACTTAGCTCTGAAAAGAGCACTCCGCTCTGCCTCTCTGCCTCGCCACGCTGCCTCTGTCCCCAACATCGGCCCTAATTAAGGCTTCTGGGATGAGCCTATTCAATTAGCTGCAAGGGCTACACGCACGAAAGCGTGCACCCGCGCACACACGTACGCAGGCACACACACGCGCACACACACAAACAGTCACCAGCAAACACACACACACGCGCGCCCCCCACCCCTCCGTCTGACTTGGTTGAGAGGGCCGTGTGGTAATGGGTTCAGGCTCGGCCCATTTCGGTAAACAGAGCAGAGCGGAGGGAGCAGACAGGGTGGGGGTGCTGGAGGGTGAACACAACACAGCGGGCTACGGTCCCTCGCAATCACCAGCAGTGAACTCATTTCCGCACGTTCGACAACGCAGCGCGCACGCACACACACACACACACACACACACACACACACACACACACACACACAACGCGGAGAACAACCACCAATGACGACCCGAGAACTCGAAAGCGTCCACGGGGGCCAACGGAACCACATTTTCAAGCACCGTCTCTAGATGTAACAGCCCCCCCAACCCCCGAACCCCCCCCCCCCGTCGGGCCTGGTGACACATATCTGCTGTGTCAAATGATTCTATTACTCACACTCTATGACAGGAAATGAGAGATTTCATGTATGAAGTATTTCACCAGGCAGGCAGGGAGCTTTGCCATGCAGCGTTAAGCCCTCTTTTTAATGAAGCAGACGGGTTCTCACAGACTAATGAAGATCTCGTCGGCAGGCGGGGGACTGAGAACCGAATGGAGGTCCCACCTCCTGAAGCCCAGGTGAGATCCGTGAAAACGCGTCTGCAGATGTTGCCAAGAGAATTTGGCTAATTGGTTTTCAACATGTACGACGGGCAAGAAGAGGCACAGAGCTAAAACCTGACCATCGTTTTTAGACCTGTTCAACAACGACCTGGGAGCAACTGGGCTTAAGTGGTTTGATCAAGGACAGAACAACAGGGTTTTTCCGCTTGTTGGCAGTGGGATTAGAAACTGCTCCCTTTTGTTATCTGCCCCAATGCTCTTGACCTCCAGGCTGTCCTGCCCCTTGACCTCCAGGCTGTCCTTCCCCTTGACCTCCAGGCTGTCCTGCCCCTTGACCTCCAGGCTGTCCTGCTGTCCCAAAATGAATAATTTCATCTTACTTTCTGGGCATCACATATTTCCTTAACAGGCATCAGGTTTGAGCAAAGCAATCCACGGACATCAGCATTTTTTATGTACTGCATGTATAACATGGCCGCGATATTGTGAATTTGACAATATGAGGTCGAAGCCCATTTGAAGACCTTAGAGGGCCTGGTCTAGGAAGTAGGCAGGAGTTTCATGAGTGGTTCAACCCATGCATACACACGCACAGGCACACGTCCTTCCAGAACGTTCTGGTTATTACTCACCCTTCACAGTGATTGGTTGAGAAACAGTGGTCCTGAAAAGAGAACAACACGCCCTTTCGTTCCTCCTGTAAACACTTAACATTCAAGTTGGGAAGGAAAACATTCTAATTCTGTGAATTATGTTCTGGGCATATGTGGTCGAGTGATTTATTGGATTCACAAGCTACACCGGACGTGAGGTAAGCGAAGGCTGAAGTGTGTTCTTCTGAAAACATATTCAAGGCTTTCTGAGGCTACTTAGACAGAACTGGACACAACATGTGTGTTGTGGCTCAATGGACAAAGAAAACAACAACACACAAACACCAACACACACCCACTGACACCAACGTGCACACACCACAGACGAAAATCACTGTGTTTGGCTATTATTTAGCTATTTAACTCTAAATTTAATATATATAAATATATTTGTTATTTGTCTTCAATTAGAAGGTGTAGTGGCATTATAATCACTGAAATAAATTAAAGTTTCATTGGTGTCAAGCCATTTGTCTCTCCACATGAATCATCAACACACACACACACACACACACACACACACACACACACACACAATCTCTAAACATATACATTACTGCATGCCATAGCAGTCACCTCCATATGCCTCTCTCTCTCCGTCTCTCTCTCCCTCCATCTCTCCATCCCTCCCTTCCTCCATTCCAGAGCAGACCCTCCCCCGTGCTGTGGCCTGGCTCTGGCGGTAATTGAGGGAAGCTGGCTGGAACCGTGTGGGGGTGGGCGGTGTGTGGGGGCGGGCGGTGTGTGCGTGGGGGGGAGGTGAAGGAGTGGAAGCCAGTCGCCTGAAACCCACGGCTGTGGAATGGCATATTACAGGCTTAATGTGTAATTAGATAGATAGGAAATAAGGTCAGGCCTTTGCTCTGGCACATCCCTGTCCATGCAGCGCCATCTAGTGGATCCCATTAATACGCCACCATCAGAACTTAAGAATATCACTTAAGTTGGGACTGACAGTTCGCAAATAAATATGTAAAGAACGGAGGTCCAATGTGTCACATTTGGTTTTTGTTAGCCAATACAATAGAAGACCATGTGAAATTCTGGTCACGGAAATAAAAATATGTATTTAATTTACTTGGGGGATTTATTGCTGTAGGGGAACCCCTTTAACTGTGGTCAACCTCATTGGTTGTTTAGAAGGGACGTTAACGTCTTTGGTTGATCCCACCTGATGACCTTGTTGGGGTCATGCTTTAACTGCTTCAACTCAGAAAGGTTAACCGCATAGAATTGATGGTCCGACCAACTAAGGCCTGAATTGGGTCTTCCCACCGCTTAAATTGGGTCTTCCCACCGCAATGCCAGAACGCGGGTCAAGTTCGACATCATAACCGTACCAAAACAGATTCCAAAACAGGTTCCGTCATTGTGACAACAGTGGACACCCGAACCAAGGATAATTTGCACCATTAAGGTCCCAACTGTAACTGATCGGCAGTATTGCTTAATAGCATCACTTTAACTGAATGTACTCTGCATAAGGCAAGAAAAACACATTATATATTGAGGCCAAAATGTCAGGTTCACAAAAATAGTTGGTTATATGCAAACTAGACTGTTAAAGTATTGAATTAACATTAAAAATAACATTTCTTTTTATTCTAGGATCCCCTTTACAGCAGGAACAGCCCCATCTATTGTTCAGAACTGGGTCATTGTAGGTGGTATGACAAGAAATATGCCTATCAACTTGTATTAAAAAGGGAAAATAACCATCAGCCAATGAATCGAGCATACATTACATAGGCTTAATGTACAATACTCTGAGATACAGCGTGATGCTGTTTGTCAAAGTGATTCCCTATGCTGGCCAATGAAGAGCGCTCGGTGTAGTGGTTTGTAGGGACTTTGATTATGTCATGTCTTACTCAAGGAGGTGATTGGTCAAAGTCAGATACGCCGACAGACATACACAGGCCACGGGGGCAGACAGCGACTGACAGACAGAGAGGCAGACGCGGAGCCTTCAGCTAATTCAGAGAGTTCGGCTAATTCGTAACAACACTCTGTGTTAGGAGGCTGCATTCTTTCGCGTTCATGTGCGTAACCCGAACGAGCGTGAGACGTGTTGGGGCATATTCTCTAATAAGTGATCCTCATCTCCTGTCAGCGCCTCCCCTGCCCGCAGGTGCTCGTCCCGGAGCTTGCGCAGGAAAGATCACGACAGGAAGCCTGTGTTCATTTCTGGCCGTTTGACACAGAGGGAATTAGCACCCCTGGGAGGGACTAAATAGACAATACATATTCACCGCACAGACTTACATGCAAACCCAGATAATTCATGGCTGTGGAGCGTAGACAGAAGACGCTGTGTACTACAGAAAACGCTGTGTACTACAGAAGACGCTGTGTACTACAGAAGACGCTTTGTACTATTAGGGGAGTGGCGCGTGTGTGCGTGTACATGGTAAGTATTTCATCACTGGATTAAGGCAATTGAAGGGAATGACACATGTGGAAGGATTTGTGTGTGTGTGTGTGTGTGTGTGTGTGTTTGAAACTGCAGGCAACTTTGGACCTTGTATGAAAGCATGCGATGGCCCCACTGAGTTGTGAAAGTGTTTGTGTCTTGTTGAGACTGTTTAGCTCGATGTGTCAACTCATCGGATCTACTCTGAATGTGGATCTATCAGAGAGAGCCCAGCCGATTGCATCCATCCAGATGTCTTAAAACTGTGTGAGTGTGTGTGTGTGTGTGTGTGTGTGTGCTCGCGTCAGCATGCATGTTTCTTTCTATTATACGGGCCACTGGCTGTGACGGCTCTCTGGTTCCACATGTCGCCCTACCAGGCATCATGCCTGAGGGAGACAGGAGGTGGAGGGTCGAGGCAGACATGATCCGTCTAGGGAGAGATGCTAAGAAACCCTCACCGCAGCACCAACCAGACCTGAACCCAGCCCGGTCAAGACACAGAGGCTACAGTACATTCAGTGTCAAAAGGATTTGTTCCCTTTCTGAATCTCTCTTCTGAGTGAAAAGATGTTCATACTACTTTAATTCATGACACAGTACAACCCTGAGAACAAGTGACTGCCCTTTTGCATTTAATAAGTGACCGTGCCACCTTCAGCTGCAACAACCACAATGAAAGGTTTCCTTTGGTTATTTATCAGTCTCTCAGATTCTTGTAAAGGAGTTTTGGCCCACTCTCCCAGGCAGAGCTGCATAAACCCAGTGACATTTGCAGGTTATAAAGCATTAACAGATATATATATATATATATATATCCTGCTACAACATCTCAACTGCATTTAGGCCTAACCATTTAATAGACCACTCCAATATGTTTTATGTTTTGTTTTTCACACATTCTGGTGCATGTCTGTTTCAGATCGTTGTCTTGCTTCATGACTTGGATGCACTTCAGCCTCATCTCACGGATGGCGAGATATTGCGCTATACAGTGCAGAATGTCTTTCAATAATGGCTTTTTTACCAGGCCCCGAGGCAGCAAAGCATCCAGAAAATATCACACCAACACCAAGCTTGACCGTTGATATAGTTTGGGATCAATAATGTGGAATGCAGTGTTTTTGTATTTTTTGTAGACATAACAGTATCCACTGCTGTTCAAAAAGAGAATAACATTTACAAAAACATCCCTGGAAAACCAAATCAGGACTTGTCAAGGCACATTAGAAGAATGCTCGATGGTCAGAAGAGACAGAAGTGAAGCATCAGGCAAATGATTGTATGTTGTGGTTCAATTGCCCTTTTAGTGTCGGGGGCATAGAAAGTGAGAATCATTCCGGAACATTCCAGAGGCAGTCACAAGGTCCTGCCACACCCCTGGACACCTGGATCATCAGGACCAATCAGGGCAGCTATGAATGCCAGAGAGCAGCTGCCCAAGGCCTGTTTTGAGTATCTCATTATCGATGGTGACTAAGACAACCCTGTAAAGAGAGCTTGAAGGCTAGACAGAGAAGCTGTTGAAGGTCTCCTCACAGTTTCTGTTGGGTTGTGTAACATAAGTGCCCCTCCCGACTGTGTCCATCACCGGCAGAGGTCCTACGACCGGCCCACACTCGTACAGCAGGTCCAACCAGGGGATAGGTTCCTTGCACTGAGTGTAAATTCCTTGCCAACCTGGCGAGGCCCGTATGAGATAACAGAGCGGTGAACAACCAAGTCAGGAAGACAGGACATTGATCAACCAGGTCAGGATCAACCAGTTCAGGATCAACCAGGTCAGGAACAACTGTCTGGAACAACCAGGTCAGGAACAACCAGGCCAGGAAGCCTGGTCGGTGAACAACTGGGTCAGGAACAACCGGGTCAGGAACAAAGCACCGGGTCAGGAACAACCAGGCTAGGAAGCCTGGTCGGTGAACAACCGGGTCAGGAACAACCGGGTCAGGAACAACCGGGTCAGGAAGCCAGGAAGGAGGAGCAGGTCTACCACGTGAACCACTGCTCACGTGTTGGGAAAAACAACCTGTGCCCATCAGTGCCTCGCCTCCATGGCCGGAGAGGACATCCGCATGGGAGACCCACAACCTCAGGAAGTGCAGCCTGGGATGGTCCAAAGCATGCTCCCTAGGTCACCGGTTGGATCAGGATCTGTTCCTGAGATTCAGGTGGTGAAGAACATTCCCCCGGACTGACAAGAAAAACACGGACAATGGCGAAAGTTTAGCCGCTTCTCGTTGGCAGCTTCTTGCCTGTCCAAAAAAACGATCACGGAAAAAGGGATTGCGGACACGGACGTCCTTTCCCCCGAATTCTAGCGCCAGTGGAGGTTCAGGACCATGGAGAGTGCCTTTCGGGAAACTGGTAGAATGTTTGAGAGGAGACACACCCTGGGGGAAATGAAAGCTGACATTCTGAACTCCTGTCTCATACTCATCTTTTGATCTTAAACCCAAATGTCTTCAGTGAATAAACACAAACAAAGGAATTTGCCTTGCTGTTCCAAAACTTTTGGAGGGGACTGTAAGAAAAAACTAGTTGTGACCAAATAAAACATTTCCTTCTGCATTCCGAAATGGTTTTCAGTCATTGGGCAGTGTATTTGGATCACATCTATTTGAAAATATATTATTTATAATTCACATGTATTATTGATAAAGCAACTCACAAAATAAAATGTCAGCATGGGGGCTGTGCTATTTTTCTATCTTCCATATTTATTGTCTATTCCTATCAGTCTCCTACATTTTAACTGTGCGTTGGTTGGGAAAGGGCCCATAGGTGAGATAGTTTGTTGTCTAGCGTGTGACCCATACAATGCCCATTGATTTGATAGGCACCCAGTTTCGTCATTGCCACAAGATCAGTGCACACACTTGAAGTTCCCTCCTGCCCTCTTGTGGTCAACATGTGCATCAACCCATATTCGCTAAGAAACTCCAGCAGCAAATGGCTTTACATATAACGTCTCAGTACACGAGCCGGTTTATCCGTCTCTGCATCTCTTTATATACCTAGACACAGAACGATGAGGTCAACCATTCTGGCACATTAAAACAAGCTTTTCTTGCCAATAAAGCTAAAAATTAAGAAACTACAACTCCGTCCTTACTGGAAATACATTCTTATGCCTTTTATTTACAAGCCCGCAACTCTTGACCCCTACTCTACCCGACCTGTACTCAGAGCCTTTCAAGAAATACCAAACACAGCAGGCGTTACATTCAAATTGTTATGCTGGCATTCTGAACATACTGAATGAACAAAAACTGTACTCCCGAGAATCATTTTCAGTTTGTAAAAGCGGTCCACTAAAAACCAAATGCTTATTCTGTTAGTTACGTTTTGGAGACGTACAACACGCAGTTCCTCTTTTTTCAATTCACACCCACACAGAGACACACATGCGCCCGCACACACACACTCACGCGGGCGCACACACACACACACACACACACACACACACACACACACACACACACACACACACACACACACACACACACACACACACACACACACACACACACTCAATGTCCTGTACACACCACATTCAGTTTCAGCAAAAGATAATCTCAACGCTGCTGTGCTAAGTAATCATAAAATGATCCGTAATCACATGTGGAAAGGATAATTACTGCTGTTAAGACACTGTAAAACAATTAGCATTGTAAACTTGTGACCTGAGAGTGTGGCCCATATAAAACAAATTGGAATTTGAAAGTGAAAAGATGGCAACACCCACGACAGAGAACATCACCTGTTACGTGAAGTTCGTGTTCTGCGTTAGTAAAGCTACAGTAGGTTTTCTCAATCGACAAACTAAAAAACGACTCAACAAGAAATCAAACCATTTAGGTGCCCTGTGATCATCGTTATATAATCGTGTGATACGATAAGTTACCAGCCATTGGTCGTTACTGGCACTGGGGTCAATGTGCTGACACACTCTCTCCGTGTTCCGGCCACCTCCAAGTTCAAGTGTGTTTATGTTTTTAACCAAGTTTAGCTTTGATCCCCGATGACCATTGTGATCCATTTCCCAAAGGACTCAAACATAAAGTCATTCACACGTTCTGAAGGGATGTTTGGCAACCTATGGATCTCTTCTGTCAGATGCTTTTGAAATCTCCTGTCCGTTATTCCCTCATGTCCGCTTGTCTTCCGACACACGAGTGATATGTGTGTGTGTCTGTGGGTGACTGTTTGTTCCCCGCGCAGTACCTCGCCCTCGCCAGGATGCTACCAAACCGCATATCCTCTGACTCATCGGCATAGCTCCCGCGTGTGTGCATGTGCGTGCGCGCATGTACGTGTACACACTGCTTTCACTGTACGTACCGACCCGGGAATTCTGTGGAACAGGGATACTGACCTAGACGCTCGCCTTCACAACTGACCCAAACAACCACCGGACAAGACAGAACGGTCAAAGGGGGGACTGAGAAAACACGACCTCAATATGACCTCAAGCCAGTCCAGACAGACACCCAGCACCTCCTGGTCAGAGATCACTCTGCTGGACCGATGGAGGACACAGCTCAGGGCAAAACCCCAACAAACCTAGACAAAGTGGCTTTCACACTTTCACACTCACACACACACACACACACACACACACACACACACACACACGGTTCGTTTTATATACTTTGAATCTCACACGTTAGCTTTTGTGCTGTTGTATAATAGTATTGGCCAAAGAACAGATTGCATTAATATGAACCGGTGATTTATCTTTAAAAAAAGAACGTTTCACTAAACACACAGAGTTCATTCTAATAGTGTGTTGCACTGGACTCCCACATCAGATGTTAATACTGCCGGCTCCTACAAAATACAGATTTGATGTAATTGTTTCCTTGTCATTCTCATTAAATTTCCTTAGCTTCCTGGGGTGCATAACAGCGCTCTTTTCAGCCGGAGACATCATCCTGAGTTGGGCGGAAGGAGGCTTTGGCCGCCCACACACAGACAAAAAGTGGCCACAACTGGTTCTGGCCGGAGCAGATCAAATGAAAGACGTAATGTGATGTGGCCGTTGAGAAGTGAAAAACGAGATTTGAACATCTGCTACTGTCTAAAAGAGTGAAGACAACCAGATATAACTTTTCTTAACCTTTCACATACATGTTATTTCTGAAATGCTTCCATTTTAACTTACATACAAGCCCATGCTGACATTTGTATTAATAAAGTGCACTTTCATCCATCCAGTATTCTTTCCTGCAAATAAATCTAGCCATTTTGATGTTGTTTTTGAGCACTGCGAGTTCTGCAAAATGAACGGTCTTTCTGTGGACCTTTCTTACACGTTCCGAATCTGAATGATATTGTGTAACAGTAACAGGGTTTGGGCATGATTAAGTTGTTCCTGGGCTGAACTTGGCCTCGTTTCAGAGCTGTAAGTCGTTGGCCTGTGGTCATCTATTAAGTGTTGTGGGAGCTGGCCTTGGGCAGAGCGGGTGGGGTGGGGTTAGCTCCATGGCCTGTTGGACCTGTCTGGGAGTGACCCTGGCTGGGGCAAAAATGTCTCCTGGACAAAGTCCCAAGGACCTCTGCTGCAATAGCCTGTACAGCATGCGCTGGGCAGCTTGGGTCCGTTTTTATCCAAAGCGTACAACCACTCGTCTCCCTTTCCCTCCCAGAAAATCTGTCCTAGGACTGTGCCGGAGGACATTCCTGGCTGTTCCCAGTCCGACCGATCTCATAGCTGACCCGGTTCTGCTGTTCGGACCGCTGTTGACTCCTGATTTGGCCGGGAGCGCTCCCTTAACCACACACATGCTTAAACGGTGGTGTTATTTCAGATAATCGGCTGGTATAGGTGCAAAACCCCTAGTGACCGGCGCTGAATTCAAATGATTGATTAACTAGATTTAACTGACATGAGTCACAGGAAGGCAAGCGGTCAGGAGTCACGGAAGCAAAAGGTTACAAAACTGAATCCTCAAAACCAACGAAATAACCATCACCAAGAAATAATCTACACACCCGCCCTCGGGCAAGCCAGTCGACCATAATTGCTTCCCGGGGGAACCCTATGTGGCGAGCTCTGTCGCCTGTTCTATTGGGAGGACTCAGGTTAGAACAGATGTAAGGTAATCCTTAACTTTAGCCATTTAACATGCAGCGATGACACCACAAAGTCAGACTGAACCGGCGAGGGAATAGACTGAAGCCTCCATAAACCAAGCTGCCGTTTGACATCAAAAACAATATCTGTTTGATTGACGGATGTCAAACCGAGCACAGCATAAAAACATAAAAACACATATTCAGGCCAACCTGCCTTCTATTAATGCGTGGCGGTTCATAAACCAGCCTGCCCAACAGATGTGTATTATAGCTGAGCCTTCCTCTAGTGACATTGAACCCCTGTTGATCCGGGCCTGGGTGGCATTCTGCTGCTTCTACCTTTACAGCCTTGTTGTTCAGCAAAGCTTACTGATAAACTGTCTTAACTCCGGATGGGAGGAGCCCAAATGACTTCATGCTACCGGTATCACATCCATTTACATATTCTACTATGACCTTTATGGGGAGACGGAGTTAAACAGAAAATAAAGCCTCTGGGTTTTATGTTTGTGTGCATGCCGATTACGAAAAACGGTGTGCTTGGAATCACAGTTGACGGGCAGAGGAAGCGGATGATGTCACCTCATTTCAGGGTAAATCATTGTCTCAAAAGTTCACAAAGGCGAGTTCCCAAGATTTTACATCTGGCCCTGTATTCACTCTGTGTCGATAATGTGTTTTATGAATATGTATTCATTCTGTCGATAATGTGTTTTATGAATATGTATTCATTCTGTCGATAATGTGTTTTATGAATATGTATTCACTCTGTGTCGGTAATGTGTTTTATGAATATGTATTCACTCTGTCGATAATGTGTTTTATGAATATGTATTCACACTGTGTTGGTAATGTGTTTTATGAATATGTATTCACTCTGTCGATAATGTGTTTTATGAATATGTATTCACTCTGTGTCGGTAATGTGTTTTATGAATATGCATTCACTCTGTCGATAATGTGTTTTATGAATATGTATTCACACTGTGTTGGTAATGTGTTTTATGAATATGTATTCACTCTGTCGGTAATGTGTTTTATGAATATGTATTCACTCTGTGTCGGTAATGTGTTTTATGAATATGCATTCACTCTGTGTCGATAATGTGTTTAATGAATACACGTGTCTTTGTATTCTAGGAATTAGTATTCTTGATGTCTCCGGACTGAATGGTTTCGATTGGCATTATGCTGAGGCTGTTGACAACAACAAGTAACCAACATTGAAAACATTTATAGGATAGTGGATTTGTTTTATTTTACTCGGAGTAAGAATCTAATGAGATCCTCATCTCAGTTGAGTTAATTTGATGTTTTTTAGGGTGTTTTGTAACAGGCTTAGACATGTTTTCCAATTGCATTGTTGTCAGTCACTAGTGCTGATTCTGTAAAAGGTGACAAAAATGTTTTGGGGGATCACCTACGAACACATGAAGAATGAAAATAGGTTCATATGTAAAAACGTGTGAAGTACCCTTTAATGCGCTGATCTTCAATGAGCCTTTAACTATGGAAGAGAGCTTCTTGCACCTCGGTTTGAACCAGGAAGCACAAACATCTGCAGATCTGACGTGCTCGTAGAAGGGCTTTTCACTTTTCCCCCAGTGAGCTTCCTAGTTTGAACAATAAGAAAATTCACTGAAGCCAGAAAACAAAGACCGGAGAAACGATGTTCTGTAATGTCTTCTGTCCGTGGTACTGATTCACTGTGTGGTTTTTATATTTACGGGGTACAAGAGCCACTTTTAGGAGTTCTAGGAAGAGTTTTACCGAGCAATAGAAGGAGTACGAGAAGGAGCACTAGAAGGAGATTGGAATTCTCACACTCCTGTTAACATTTGATTACATCCGGAAACTTCTGGCCATTCATTAGGAAATATCTGTCACATTGTGGCCACAGAAAACCTTCATGTGCGGCTGCTTCTTAAATCTGTCAATTAAATCTGTCCAGATATCTAAATAACACGAGAGCAGGAAAGATTCTCACTGTGCGACGTGTAGGGTGGGATGTGGGTCAGTGAGGGAGATAATTACAGTTCTGTGTGTTTGTGCGCCGGTATCTCTCCCCATCTCTCTCTCCGCAGCCCTGGGCCTTAAATGTGAGTGGCGGTCGGCAGTTGCTCCATCGGTGGGCATGTGACTAGGGAGCTGGCAGTGTGCTTTCGGTGCTCTGCTATGGGTCAGCCTTGGAACAGCGGCGGCTTCCCTGGCGGAGCCCTGACAAACAGCCCATTGTGCCCAGTCATATCATGTGTGTGTGATGCTATGGCATCAGGAGGAGGGAGTGGCCAAAGCTCTCCGGTCGACCAATCAGACAGCCCGGAGCAGGCTGCTTTTCTGCAACACTACCTGACAACTGGCCTAGGAACTCGCCTGCTATCAGGATGAAACAGTGAAAGAAAGTTACGTCTGTGTGGCCTTTTATGGTTCGGTAAAGAGAGACTAGAAATAAAAAATATACTTCCATAACTAATTACAGTTGGGGACAATTGTTCTGACAAAATAAAATAAAAACACACGGGGGGGGGGCACATTTACTGTATAAAATACATATAAATAAAAACAATCATGATTCATCTTGAATGTTTCGATGATTCAATTTGACAGGACAAAAAGTCCAGATGGCTTAACACAGTTGTGCAACGAGCCAGCGGTGGGAGTTTTAAAGCAGCACACAACCTCCAGACAGACCACAGAGAATTTGAAACAACAAACGTATACGTCCCTGTACTTCTGTTGCACCATGTCAATTACCTCGAACAGCTGTCCTGTTCATCAGCGTCCTATTTTGTTCCAACTGTCTCCGTACAAAGAGCTAATGTTTAGCTATGCTATACACGCAGTGCCGTGTTATATTGTCAATATACATCACCAACCCCAAATATGTATTATTGTGCTTATAAACCGGTTACCAACTCAATTAGAGCTGTAAAATGTGATGTACTGTCACATACCAGAGTCATCAGCCTTCCTGAGTCAAACCAACCAGTATGTAGAATATCAGGGGTATGACTTCAAATAGCATTTTATAGTTGCAAGTATACATGACATTAAAGGACAATGCTACGCTGCAGACAGCGGCCTGGAGAACAGATGACTTCAACAAAATGACAAAGTCAGAACTTAAAAACAGAAAATGAAAACAGAACAACTTGCAGAGGAACAAAATCCAAACAATGACCACGAGCAAAGGAGGAACTTAAATAGGAACGGTGGTGAGGAACACGTGCGAAGGAAATGACAACAACAAACAGGTGTCCGCGCTTCAAATGAGGGCGAGAGGAGTTGGGTCTCACTGGCACGGAAGGCCTGCCAGGACGTGTCAGTTTCTAGTATGTCCTCTTCAAAGGGGATGAAACACATCTGACTTAATCATTCTGGAAGGCATTCATTCACCGTGCGACTCTATTGGACCCTTCGTGCAATCATCGCCACTAACAAACTTGGGACCGTTTATTATAATCTTGGCTGCAGGGAGTTTGAAAACATCGGCGCGTTTGACCACAGGATGACCTGCATGGTTGAAAATCATCATGCTCATCAGCGCAGCACACACTCTTTGGAGCGAGATGAGCTGACCACCACAGGCTAAGTTTGAGCGGGGACTGTTGCCAGCTGATAAGTGACTGGGAAGCCCTATGGGCCATGGGAATTGGCCAACGTTGCCTGGGTCGGTGGGGTGCATGGTCAGCAGGGATTTCCTCGTCTGGTCACTGGTTGTGACTCCCTCAGGCGGCTCATACCCGCAAAGCTAACCATTGTCAACGACAGCATGGCAATGACAGTGACCTTGTGTGCTAGCAAACGTGACCTGTGAATGTTTAAAAAAGGCTTGACACAATATTATTCTCTCCACTGGATCTCTCTGAGGTTGTTGTGATGGGACAAGAAGGCAGAAAAGGCAACATAAACAAACCAATAAACAGACAAAAGCTTGAGTAAAGGTATGGAGGGAAAGAGAGCAAATCAGGAATGTTTGTTTTACCACAGTTAAAACTGGACTTTACATCTATCATGGTAATTTTTATATTATAGGCAAGGAGACTCAATAAATTTAACCACATCCTGTGTTGTGGGCACTCTATATATACTTACCAACGTCATCATTATGAAAGGTTTTTAGAAATGTATCTATCAAAATATTTGCTTTCAAGAGGATCACATTGTTTTGATGGCACTTCAGTTCAGCAGCTGAAGACCAACCCAACGCCCATGCTAACTCTTCACAGGGGAAATACTGTTCAGCGTGTCTAAGGTCCATATGAATTAACTCACAGTATAGGGTACACAGTTAATCTACGGTACACTTTACTGTCTCTCGTCAAACCTTTGGACTATGGCCATGTTCCCTATCAACAACTGATGTTGTTGTCACTTCGGGTCACGTGACGAGTCAGGATCCTGCCGTCCTCATCCCCCGCATACGTAAACAAAGCTAACATTAGAAAAGTGCCCAGTAAGCAGAACAAGTCTCTAGGCCAGTGTGCCAGTGCAGTAAGTGACTCACGCAGACGTTTACTCATAGGCATTGTCTGAGACGATCTTCAAACAGCATTTGAACAGGTTGCGCCCAAAACGGAAAAATAAATTGAGTTGCTAAGTGCTTCCGGACTAAACGAACCCACTGAACAACGGAGCAGTGTTTCAAAGCTAACACACAGACACGACCGAGGCCTTTACCACCATGAAGAGGTGTTTCAATGATATCCGAGTTTGGGCGGTAGAAGGAAATGACTGGTTGGCTCTTTCAGTTTAATCAGTGTTTACTGTTGTTAGCGGCAGCGGGTGTGTCTGTATTCTACTGTTCAGAGCGTGGCAGGGTTATCATCACCCATGAGTTACCTGGTCAAAGTAATTACACCAAGCCGTGAAAGTCTTTAAAATGCCAGATGAAGCGCAGATAAACCAGACTGTGGTTTATCTACAGCTTTGTTTGACTTGCAATAAAGGGCATTTTCAACACATTGTCAAAGAGAATAGTCCTGCAATAGGCCTTGTGACGTCTTAGGATTAGTTTGTGCACTACATTGCTCTCGATACTTATTGTCACATTAGGTTTTTCTTTCTTCATTTGACTATGCACTTCAAAGGTTTGGATTTGACATCCAACAATTCTCAGCTTTTATTAACAGTTGTACTGTTGAGTAACAAAAAATATGTATTAACAAGTAGCAGAGTGGTTGCAAGAAAAAAAACTATGGAGAACAATGGAAGAGCCAAAGATCCACTGTATAACACCTTATCTGTGAAACATGGTGGAGGTAGTGTTATGGCCTTGGGCATGTATAACTGCAACGGTACCTGAATCGTTCTTTATGGGTTCAGAAAAATCTCCGCTAAAATACAAGAAAATGCCTTCAAACTCATTGGACGGAGCTTCGTAATACAGACCTATTACAATTACTTAAGACGTAGCAACTAGCGAGAAAAACCTTGGACAGTTCTTGACTGGCCAAGTCAATAGAGACTTTTGTACCCAATGGAACATTGCTCTATTTTTGCCGAAGAGGAGCCGCGGATAGCAAACTTTAAAATGAAGATAAACTCAAGGTGGCTGCATCACAGGCCTAAAGGGGCGAAAAGAGACCAGTTGGGTTAAGGGCCAGTGGGTTGTAGACATCAGGCTGCTCCGGCATCCAAAAGAAATGTGACTAAATAAGTTCTACATTTGGAAATGATTAAATAGTGAAACCAATGTCTATAGATGTGAACCCTTAAAATAAAGGCTAAGAATCGATACTTTAACTTTGTTGTTTGATTTCAAATCCCAACTTTTGGAGTACGGAGTCAAAAGAAGCAGAAATGTGAAACGATCACAGCTTCAGTAATTAAGGACTGTGTTCCTTCACAATCCCCAAAGTTGTTCTTGTCTATAACAGTTCTGTGCTCTGTCGTGCGTTTGATGTTTTAGGCAGACCCGAGGAAGAGTAGATGCTGCCTGTGCAAAACTGAGTTCCTATTAATCTTAACCAACTTCTTTTTTTGAGTTAGCTAAGCTCCAGAGACATTTTGATTAAAAAATGAAAACATAACTGCGCAAAAAATGGCAGCAGTAACTACTGGGTGAACTTACTTCTGAGACAGCCTGTCGACGAGGGGATGGCATGGTGTTTCCAGAGTCTTGGCGAGAGCCACCAGGAGCGGAAGATTTCCATGGCTCTGTAGAAGCTGTGGATCCCACCGGGTGGAGGCAAAGCCAAACATTTGCAGCCCCAAGTCTGAAATATGGCAATAGAACTAAAACACTGAGACACATATTATACTATATAAATGTTTGATTGGTCATTGTCAAAAAAAATATCAATAAAAAGAGAACATTGGGATATTAACATTTTAGGCCTAATTGGACAAAAATGCTGTATTGGCATATAAATGTGTCATGGATGGTGTTGAAAGGGAAATGGCTGGTGTAAAGTAGGCAACAGAAAGGGGCTTTCAAGACAACGGCCCAGACGAGGTGACATCACTTGTCTGGAATCAGAAAGCAGCCTAGGAGGTATTCCCCTTCTTGGCTAGTCTGGGAAGCGTTTGGGCAATAGGCAGCATTAAGATGTGAGGGGAATGTGCGGGGATATTCCGCACACGACAGGTTTCAATCCAATTCAGGACTTTGTGGAAATGTGTTGGTCTGTATTTGATGCTTAGGTCACCGTGCAAAGTAAAAATATGGCCGGTGTCTTCCTTTTCTTGCAAAGGTGGAAATGTGGGAGATTTAAGTTTTTCATACTAACAACTTCAAAGCCATCGGACGTCATACCCTGAAGCAACACCGAAAACAGAATGCTGAGTCTGTTAGAGTCCTCAGACGTTGGTTGAGCCTGTTATTAAGAACTGAATGTTCGTCCATTACATCTTGGTAGTACACAAAAGGACGTGACCTATTCAATTTAACAGCCCTTATTGTGCCAGTGTCCTTTTAACTAAAGTCAACATGCGGTATCAATTGAGAAACGGGGACTTCCAAACCATCTCACGTCCGCCCACGCCAAACCTCAATCACAACAGGCCATGAACCTGTAGACTACGAACACAACCGCATTCCACAGAGCTCACAAACATCTATCCAGGCAGAGATAGCAACATGGGTAGGAGATGTCGCTGACACAAACCAGCACACCATTTCATCCTCACCATCTTCATCCAACCTCCAAATAATCATGTGACGATAGCCCCTCTTGCAAATCAAGAGATTCTACTAAGTACGTTTTCGGACACAAGCTGCAAAATGATTAATTACTGTAACTAATGTACCTTTTCGTTAGAGCATTGATACTGCAATGCCAGAGTTTGGTTTCCCTTCCCTTAGTGGGCAAGGAGGTATGTGTTTACTTCAGATCCTCAATTTCAAATAGTTCAGAACATTGTTCTGTTTGATGTTTTTCTTTTTTAGTCTGAAAGACTGAAACTCAAAATAAATTACTGCAAGACGACATAAACTGAATGCACGATGTGAATTCAGTAATAGGAGAAAATTGGTCCGGGGTCTGAATACTTATTCAAGGAACAATACACTAAACCATGCCCACATGAACGGTTAGTGGGCAAATGTGATCATTTTAATTTAGATAATAATCTGAAGAGTAGAGCAGATGAAACACCATATGTGTACACACACACGAAAATCTCAATAGAAGGTTGCTGGTCTCTGGCACAATTCTACCGTCTCCTATACCATAGTGCTTAGGCACAAAGCACAATAACTTCTACATTAGTCTATTGTATAAAACATATATCAGACCCCCTTATCAGGAAAGCAGCGGAGTGTGCAGTTATCCGATAAACACTGAAGCATACCTTTTCAGCGTCCTTTTTTTAAAGCTGCAATGTGTTTTGATTGGAGTTCAAGTGGGGGCCTGTCAAAACAGCAGATTTCCTGGTGGACGGTTGGCCTCAACCAAATGCTTGTCTTTATTTAAAGAAAACCAAATAAGTTAGGCAACTTGAATAAAATTCAAAGGCATAAGTTAGGCAAGGTGGCTAGACATGATCCAAAATGATTCACGTCAGTTGGTAATTCCCGGCTATGAGTATAAGTTTAAACGGAAACGCGACTGGTGACGCAACTAACGCCAATCGTAGCATTAAAAACATTAAATAAGGATAATTTACCATGCTTCAGTCAATGAAATGTGTTAGCATCTGGAGTCGCCAGTTGGGGAATATGGGCAGAGTTATGGAAGGCATCGCTGGCCTTAAGCGTTTGATGGGTATTTGGAAGGAGAGGGAGATAAGGACGGAAGGAGACATTCCAATTAAGTACATGTGATGCGCTCCGTAATAGTCAGTGCCAAAATATTGCTGGTACACCGTCGCAAAAAAAGCCGAGTGCTGGTGTCACCGCTAGGAAGTGACAGCAAAACTCAAGCACTGACTAAGGATGGTTCAGAGGTTCAAAAAAAGAAAAACGCGTAGCGGCGCCCTAATAATTTGCATACATATGTAAATATGAAGAACATCACGTTGCGTACGAATTGATCATTTGTTATTAGAGAAGTACAATTTTAAGACTTTCAACTTAAATAATATAGTAAATTACGGACAATCAATCTGGGTGGACTATGGCATTACATTACTATGGCAAATGTTTAGATTCCACAGACGTACTTAAGCGCTTACAGGAAATCTGAGACGTGTTTAATACTTTCTTGACCTAACGTTCAACCGCTTTCAACAGGGTTTGGAGAATGACCTTGCAAAAAGAGCCTTTTGAATCGGTTGTTATTGCACCACTGCCTGGCCGTTAAGTGTATTACGTATATTTAAGCCAAAACAGATTACCATCGCAAACGTCCTCAAAAGATGGCCCGTGGTGTCTAATTGTTCTCATGGGTGACAAACTGACCCACTGATTTTATTGTTGGTTACAATGAGTGTATACGCATGAACAGGATGTTTTAATTACGGTGAGAAGAACCTTTGTGGAATCTGTGCGTACGATGGAGGTGTGCAATTTGTGCTTCATGTAACGTGGTAACTCGTTTGTTCTATGCCACGGGTTGTCAAAATGTATGTAGCATACTCTCAAGTAGAAATGTTAGAATGTTTATCTGGATAACTGTGTCTGTTAAATTACCTAAATGTGAAATTTGTTGAGGGTGGATGGCCCATTTTCTTGATGAGGTTAAACCACTGATGAACAGGAATTGAGATTGTGACTCCAAGGGATTGATTCGATCCACCGAGCGCAGTGTTTTAGGGGCCTGTATAAAAGTTAAGCCTTGCCATAAATGTAATTTACTAAATATGTTTAGTAAAATATTCTGATTCAACTTCCAATTAAAGAACCTTCCCTACAATGTAACTTAATTAGTAATTACGAACGATTGACCAGAAATAGGCTACTAAGGCTATTGCGTTTCTCGAATATTTATTAATGCACTACTTTTTAAAAAAAACTAAAATATGTATTCAATTTACAGTTAATAATTTAGTGTTTAGCAGGCGTTCTTATTCAGAGCAACTTATAGATAACGCATACATTTTAAGCTATTAGGAGCACACAACTCAGTAGTGGATAGTAGGCCCTACACAGAGTTGTTATTATTCAATCATTTTGAAATCGTTGTTAGTAAAATCTGTTATTGGGTCTTCGTCAAACAAATATACATTTTGCCTTAACATCTTTTGCTTAACCTACTTGATTTAGTACACCGATATATCCTACGTATGATATAGCCTTTAGATCAGCAAATTAATGCTATGGTGGTTGCAAACTGCCTTCTACACTGCCGCGCGGGTAACCAGTAACCAGGCTGTAGTCTCCGAGCATGCAGTTCGACGCGCTCCTCAGTAATAGGTCTATCATAATTCCCGCTTTAGAATACACTTTAACCTAGCTCACTGCGAAGGCAGTTAATTTCTTACAAACGTAGCAATATATCCAACTTGTTTATTTTACAATATTTTTAACGATTCCCGTTATTCAAATTAAATTCTAATGTCAACAACACCGTTCCTCACTTGTTGCGTGCGACGTTTTCTCTATACAACCTCTATCCAAGCATGCGCAAAAGGGCTGGATCTGCTGCAAGCTACATGACGTCACCGATCTGAACGAAGTCGACGGAGGCAAGTCCGGACACAGCCGTTCTTTCAGTCGTACGATGTGCATTTTAATTTCTTCCATTTACCCAAACGCGCATCCTTGCACCACATTGCATGCTAATAAATTCTGAAGAGGAACCGTCATCGACAAGCTTGTGTATTTCTGAAGAAATATTTGCTCGAGATGTCAGGACACTGAAATTATTAAGCTACCTGTCAAAGGAATCTGTTAAGTGTTTAACTGTTGTCACAATCCTTAGTGACTGTTTAGTCTTAACCATGCCTCTCGAGGATGATCTGGCATCAGCAGCGGCGACGGGCAACACGGATCGTGTTCAAATGTTACTTGAAAGTGGAGTGGATGTCAACGGTGTGAACAGCTTTGGACGGACACCTTTGCAGGTTAGTTTGGAGCGTCCCGCGTCAAGTGATTGTAGGTGAAGATACTCATTTTGCCATTGTAAGGACCTGGATCATTTCAATCGATGTATTTCACACCCATGCATTATTCTAAAAATATCGACTATAGCCTATGAGGTTGAGACTTGTCTAAAATCATTATTCTTCGCCTTAGAACTATAGTTTAGTATGTATTAATGGTTATTTTCCGCCATATCTCTCTGATATATTAGAACATATGCTATAGCTTATGTTGTGCCCGTTTCTTGGTGTCAGAAACCCAATGATAGAAATGGAGTGCAATTGCGCGTGGTTTTTAGAAGACATGCTTTGCTGCGCAGTTTTATCGAGTGTTTATCATTGCTGTGTTAGAAAAAATGTGAACTATTTTGTCATTCACATAGTCATATATGTGTTCTAGTATTCAAATGGTCCAGTGTATGTAACATATGTGTTTTAGTATTCAAATGGTCCAATGTATGTGGCCTAGGGGCAATAAAGGACACACGCAGGTCACACCCAATGTTCCAAACGAGAAAATGCTTTCCATAATACCCCCAACTTAAAGATATGCTCATATAAAGGCTTATATATTATGTCATCTGAAATTAATATTCTCGTATTGAATTAACATGGATGAAACAACATGAAAGGCTTTTCTTATTGGTGCTCATCAGATCTGTTGCAATAAGAGTAATGGGGCCTAAAAATGAAACGAGTGTTTTAACGAAATTATTACATTAAAGTTGGGCCTACTCATAGCGTGTAGTCTCACAATAGTTCGGCAACATGTAGGCCTAATTTCATGCTTCATAAATGTAATGTATTGCCATTTGGAGAGCCTAGGCTTATTCATTTTTATACAATTGTTAAGTTTCAAAACTGCTCCCAAACTGTTGAATTACTAGTTGATTGAAAAAGTGGACTCCATCAAATATAAATATATAAATATTTAGCCTATTCATGTCATGCAGTTGGGCTTATACCTTACACGCAATTATAGTACCCTTTCTAAAATAGCTTATCAATAAAATCATCTGGATTTTAATCTCCAATAGGTGATGATGATGGGCAGTACATCTGTGGCGCAGTTGTTGCTACAACAAGGAGCGGATCCTAACGTGGCAGACAGACACACCGGGACAACGCCGTTACACGATGCTGCGAGGATGGGCTTTCTGGACACAGTAAAGATCCTTGTTCAATTCAACGCAAATCCGAACACTTTGGACAATCGGCAATGTCGGGCTATCGATTTGGCAAAAGAAAGTGAGCACCAGCAAGTCGTTGAGTTTCTTCAGACTTTGTAAATTCAGAGACGCAGTGTATTTATTTGTTCGACATTTATTATTATTATTATATATTTTTTCTTGATACATATTTTATTTATACCTCTGCAAGAGGATTGCACATTTTATGCACTTAATGATTTTAAAATTATATAAAGTTTAGGCCTATGTTTTACGTGTCAATTTGAAGATATTTGCAGGTCTTTTAAATATTGAATAATTTAATACTTGAATTAAATCAGGAATTATGAATAAATGCAATGTTGGAAAGGCGAGAAATTTCCTGAACATAAAGATGGGATACCTTGAGTGTTTGAACAATTGAATGAAGAAATAGGCCTATACACTTGTTTTGATCTTATTTCATTTGCTGTATATTATGACCTACCTTGTTTTACAATTTAACCTATCGAAAATAATGAACTATTAATAGTAAAAATATAGGTGGTGCATGGAAGAGTGTATTTTAATAACATGTTACTCATCTTCGAAATTAATACTTTCCTTAATACTTTACTTTTGGAAAAGGATTCGGTTTGTGCACCATAATGTAGACGACGAAGTAGTCTGAATAATGTCCAGCCTAAAGCTGGTTACTTCGATCCTTTATTGTGTAGATCTAGTTATTTAATACATGCGCTTAACTTAAGTATTTACAGTAACACCAAATATGGCAAACTTACAAAATCGACATCGAACAATATAGTAAACTTTGATATAAGAAAATAATCGTAACAAACGCATTTCGACCAAAATTAATGACATCGTCTCCATTAGTAATATATGGCGCGCCGCTTCACATCGCGAAAAAACACATCTGTTTTATTTTTGACAATTTTATTGAGGCCTAATATAAAGAAAACGAGTTTTGTTTGAAACAATTGTTTGAATAGACGTGGCCTGCTGTGTTTCGTTTTTTTAATGCAGATTAAAAAACTATACCCTAATAGCGAGTTATTTCTAAATATTTTGAATAACACAAGAATGAATACGTACGAGTACACATTAATTGTTTACTGAAGTCCCGAGGTGCTTCATGCAAGTCTTAAAATCTCGTAGGCTACTTTCATTTCTTAACGATGAGCCAATCATCATTGATTTATTTTATTTCCTTCATTCCTAATTGTATTTTTCAATGTGGAATGAATATTGTAACTACTTGAGAAAAAGACGCCCTAAGTGGACGTTTCTCAGCAAATTGTAACAGCGCACGAATTAGGCAAGATCTTAATTGATAATAAGCCTACTTAATCATTTAGAAAATGAGTGTTATAGTAAATGTTATTACGCCATTTTACTATTTTTATATGAAAGGTCAGTCTAAACTAGGACACTGTAATAACACAAAAAAATGCTTTATTTTGGGTCAAAACATACTCATCATACGCTTGATTGTTTTGTATACGCTAAGAGCTTGTAACCCAAGAATGGATAGCTCGACGCCTATTAAGTTCGTCTTATCATTTCGCCACAGGCCCTTGGGAAGCCAATAGTAACGTCGGAACACTGACACAATGTTGCGTGCACTATCAACAGTGGAGGAAGGAATCCAATAATTCGGGCACTCGTATGCGACCGAGTCTGACAGATGGCATTTATTAAAATACAGGATAGCCCGTGCGACATTGGAAAGCTAATTTTACATTGAGGTGTAATTACACGAAGCTTTTATCAGGGAAATATTTGAGGATACATTTTTGCCGGGAGGATACGATTTAGCATTTTGATGGGATTCTTTTAAAATTGGCCAATCAACACCACGTGCATATTAATTATAGCTTTTAGTTGGGTGCATTCAGTCTACTTTCATTATGATACATCACGTGAAGTTCGTCCAAGACTGTTGGACAAGGAAGCAATCTTATATTAATGGTGATCAACACATGACTCTTGTTAAAATAGTGACATAGAAATGAGGAAGACAGATTCACCATGTCACAGATGTCACCTACTTGCAGAACCATCTATAATCTTACACTGGCAAAAGTAACAATGGTAAATCCAGTATTAAGATCACTGCTAATTCAATTTTTTACCAAAACAGTTAATCTAAGATGAGAAGTATGTGGTTTGCAGATCGTTCCAGATAATGTTTTGAGCACACACTAGGGTCATGCCTCAGTATGTCTTGGTTAGGAAACAAAGTGTTTTAATAAATGAAAAGTATAAGTACATGGCATTAATTCACAACTGGGCAGAGGGGAATCAATCCAGAAATGTACTTCGACCATGATTTAGGTAGTTGAACAGGCTGATATACTGGACATCATGTAGTTTCTGCATTAAAGACTCAATGTTATGATTGGTGTGAAGAAGCTGACTACCAAAAACGGAACTTCAACCTGATTTAACATGCTGTTCCATATTTTCTGTGCAAATGTGTTGTTGGTCATTAACCTACATTTACTAACCGTTATGTTGACAAACAATTAATTAAAACAAACAAAAGACTCACAACTGAGCTTTTTTCGGACTACCTTACAGGAAATCATTGACAATATTTGTAGTATCTACAGTATCTATGGTAATTATCTGATGTACTACATAGCTGTAAGACTAGAGCCTAAAATGTCATTGGATATGTCTATGAACTGTTGTTGGTCCACATGTCCAATGACATTTCAGAGACATGTCCAATGACATTTCAGAGACATGTCCAATGACATTTCAGAGACATGTCAAATGACATTTCAGAGACATGTCAAATGACATTTCAGAGACATGTCTACTGAACGCATTATACTGAAAACATGCATATCAGGCACTTTCATGTGATTCATAGATGAGTCAGAAGGACGAGACGGTGAGCTATGAAGCCACGGTCCATATTGGTGGCTGGGTGTGAATCATTCTTTGCTTTAGGAGGGTGATGGGCTTTTTGCTCTTGTCAGTGTTTTGGAAGCATTATGGAGGACTGCGCTGTCATCTGAAATACAACAAACATGGAAACATGCTAAATAGTTGAGAAACATACAGAAAACATCCGGGGGAAAAAAAATCTAAATATTAATTAAACATGCATAAGACATGTTTACTGCCTCCTGCTCATTGACGAAGGTGTCTAGAAGCTAAAAACTTTAGAGAAAACTGTAATAAGCATTAGATAAGTGTCATATAACTCAGGTGTCAGAGCCAGGTGTCCTGAGGTGACAACAACCACCTTAAACATAACAGTATTAAGGTTTCTAAGGCGACATTCATCTCTCGCTCTCTCAATCCTACCAACCCCCAACCCATCCCAGCGGTTGATGCTGACTTACCTTCAGGCTCCTGATGGTGTGGGCCCAGTCCTGGGTGCAGATCTGGGGGATAGCGGTAAGGAGGATACTGCTAGCCTTGTTGGCATTCTCCTTCATGGTCTTCAGTACATTGTCAACACAGACCTAGGATCGCAGGCAGAAAATACTTTTGCTGTTTTAATGAGAAAACGTGTCGTTTTTTGGGGGGGGGGGGGGGTAAGTATTGTTCAGATACACAAGGCGCTTCACGATCTCAATAGTAAATGTGTACAGCTAACTTGACATTGATATTCTGGGGACTGCAAACATTATCTTTTCAAAAAAATATTTGAAAACCAGAACTAATGCAACCGGTTTCTTTAACAGCATCAATCATGCCATTTGAGGCAGTGGGCACACACAAAACAATACTCTTCTGAAAACCAACAAATTAAACATCCCTTCAATTCACACCAATCCCTGTTCTTATTTAGTTTCTCGATAATAACCAGCCATTATTATAGCTGATCTACATTCAAGCCCAAAGAATCTGAAAGTCATCATGACAGAGCCACGCCTGGCTAGTCACAAAGCCAGTTGGACATGTTTAGATCCAGAACTACTTTCTCTTTCTATTCTTACCTGTCTCGTGACAGAATCCAGGAACAGGTGTTCAAATGTCTAATAGATAGGGAAATACTTGTTCTTCCAACACTTGCCTATTAAAAGCGAATAACTTTAAAAGTTTGTCTTGAGAATCTTATGTTTTTCACCCTCTTATAACCACCTCGGTTTACTTTTAAAAGCCAACTGTCATTTTGTTCCCAAGGCATAAGCATTTATAAACCACTGTTTGTCTGAACATTTGAATATCTTGATGAGCGATTTGGCCTTAAAGGAAATGCAGTGTTGTAACTGCCACTCGTACAGCATGACATCTCTTTTTTGTAAAAAAAATAAAATCCTGCCAATTTCCTGGCAATAATAATAATAATTTTATTTTTTATCAGCGCTGCATCAACATCTTAGTGATTCCTTTTAGGGGTTTTGTCATGTACAAACCGCTTATTTAAAAAAGTATTTTAGAAAAATACAGACAGATTTGTCTTACTTAAGACAAAGTTCTCAGAGGTAAAATGATAAAATGACAACATTTCTATTAATACGAACAACAAGCCTCATCTGAATCAAAGCTCAACTCACTCCCAGTTCACACCCAGACATAAAATGCTGTATTGTAAGCACGCTTGAATTGTGCGCTACTTTTAATAAGCCTCCCATGTGTACTGGCAGGGTGTACGACAAGGCCTCTTAAAGGTAGGGTAATCCGATTCAGCACAGGCTACTGCCATGACGCGGGTGTGGTGGGGGAATTCTTGCATGAGCCCCCTCCGCCCATCCACTGTATAAACAGCCCTCTGGAGAATCACATACAGCACACCATTGGTCAACAGACCAACACATGACAGAATCAAACACTAATAGGGAATGGTAGTGGTGTCATCTTACCATTCACTGATGCTTTTCTACAGGGAAGACTGACACAGCAGTGTGCCCACTAACCCAACGTTGGGCCCATTAACCAGTACGCCCAACAACACAAAGTTGGGTCCGAAAGGGCAATGGGCACCTATCTAGTGCATAACTGTTGAACAGGTCTTCTGTCATTTTGTTTGCTAGAAAAGGGAATTATTTGCCATGTAGAACTGGCCCCAACAAGGCTGTATCAATATGGAATGTCTATTGGCCAAGAGCAACTCATCAAATTGTCTAAACAGCCGTTACAAATTGCAGCTAAGTTTAGCCACGGCTAGCAAAAAACAATGGCAAAATAACATTTATGAGACCTCAAATCGTTCGATTTCATGTGATTGAGTTTATTTGTATGTATGTTTCCATACAGAATACTTCCACTAATTTATATGCTAGTGATGGCTTAAAGTTATCAGAGGTTTTTAATGGCTAAAGTTTGTACATGGATGACATTTTCTCTTTCAGGGTGTGGAGCAGAGTAACATCACCTTAAACAAATAAAGTGAAATTACCCCTGAGGACTGTCGTATGATGAAACTTGTTTATCTTATCTATGGGGAAAGGAATTGGCCTCATCGTCCAATCATTATCACAGAATAAAAGCATCACAGAGGATCATCAAATTTAGATGTAATTATCCATTTATGACGGGTATATATTCCTGAGCCACTGCTGAGATTACAATATTGAGTTCCATAACAACGCAGGGTTCCGAGAAATCACTCCAGCACTCGCGGTCAACTGTGCGAAAAGCCACACGGCTCCAGACACCTGGCCGTTTATAAAAACGCAACACGTAATCAGGTGGCCCAGCCCGACTGCATGTTACGTTTTATTGTTGTCATAAGCGGTGTGCCCTGAACAATGCCGCCCAGGCCTGGACCTGTGGCGACCCGGGGCCAAGGGCTCACAGTGTGCAGTGCCGTGTTCCATTCCCAGGCCCTATTTACTCGTGACTCAGCCTCATAGTCTGACTCAAATCTCCGCTGGCAGATCTGTACCGGAGGCTGGCAGGCTTACAGCGTGGAAGGGGGGTGTGTGTGTGTGTGTGTGTAGATGGGGGCGGCGTTGTGAGCTGGGTGCGAGAGGATGTGGCTAGGGGGTGTGCAACAGCCGGGGGAAGGAGGGAAGGAGGCGGCCCAGAGGTCAGCAGCAGGAACGAGGAAGGGGAATTCGGATAACGTTGCGGAAGCCAAGCCTCCCTCAGACATAATTTATCAACTGGTTATATATATACACACACACACACACACACACACACACACACACACACACACACACACACACACAGTACGTCACAGTATTTTAGTGGAAACTAAAATAAAGCAAAATAGCACCCTACATCTCACTGCTGGTTTTCTTCAAGTCCACACTGAATCAGGTCCGGTCCTGGTCTGTCTCTGGAAGATGCTGCTGGAAGTTGCGCAGGAGTGC